>ML108399.1:11537-22401 GCA_003697995.1 Taxidea taxus jeffersonii
GGGAATGGTTCACGGGGATGGGGTTTCTTTTTGGGGTTGACGAAAATGTTCTGGGATTCGATCATGGTGATGGTTACACAACCTTTTGAATGTATCAGACTCCGCTGAATAGTACAGTTTAAAACGGTGGAGGTAGGGGCACCGGGGTGGCTCAGTGGGTTAAGCCTCTGCCTTCAGCTCGGGTCTTGATCTCAGGGTCCTGGGATCGAGCCCCGCGTCGGGCTCCCTGCTCATTGGGGAGCCTGCTTCCTCCTCTCTCTCTCTCTCTGCCTGCCTCTCTGCCTACTTGTGATCTCTGTCTGTCAAATAAATAAAATATTAAAAAAAATAAAACTGTGAAGGTTATGATCGTGAACTGTATCTCCACTAAAAAGTATACTGTTCATGGGCACCCGGGTGGCTCAGTCAGTTGGGCATCTGACTCCTGATTTCGGCTCAGATCACAATCTCAAGGTTGTGAGATCCATGTGGAGCCTGCTTGAAATTCTCTCTCTCTCTCTGCCCCTCTCCCCCACTCATGCACGTGTGCGTGTGCTCTCTCTCTCTCAAAATAAATAAATAAACAAACAAATAAATAAATCTTTAAAAAATACATGCTGTTCAGGTGTTGATTCTTATGCTTTTTTATGTAATCTTTTTTTTAAAGATCTTATTTATTTATTTGACAGACAGAGATCACAAGTAGGCAGAGAGGCAGGCAGAGAGAGAGAGGGGGAAGCAGGCTCCCCGCTGAGCAGAGAGCCGGATGTGGGGCTCGATCCCAGGACCCTGAGATCATGACCTGAGCCAAAGGCAGAGGCTTTAACCCACTGAGCTATCCAGGTGCCCCTGTAATATATTTTTTTTTGCGGTTTTTTAAATGCAATTTTAAAAAATTTTATGCAATCGCAGTTGAATCTTCAGCAGGCTTTTTGGGTAGAAACTGGGAAACTGATCCTAAAGTTCAAATGGAGATGGGATGCACATAGAATAACTTTCAAAATAACTTTGCAAAAGAAGAACAAAGGAGGAGGTCCTGTACCACCTGATTCCGAGGTTCATAAAGATAGAAATCCAGAAAATGCAGAATTGGTGGAAAGACAAACAAATAGATCAGTGGAGCAGAATAGAGAGCCCAGAAATAGACCCACACAAATACAGACAACAGATTTTCAACAAAAGTTCAAAGACTGTTCTGTGGAAAGGGGATACTCATTTCAACAAATGTTCTGCAAGAAAAGAAAAAAGAAAAGGACATCGAGCCATACTGTGTGTCCTATAAAACTATTAATCCAAAACAGACCTAAATGTAAAACTTAAAACTGTAAAACTTCTAGAAGAAAACACAGAAGAAAATCTTGTCATCTTAGGTTAGGTAGGGATTTCTTAGATACGGCAGAAAAGCATAGCCCATAAAAGAACAAATGGCTAGGGGGTGCCTGGGTGGCTCAGTGGGTTAAGCCTCTGCCTTCGGCTCAGATCATGATCTCAGGGTCCTGGGAGCGAGCCCTGCATCGGGGTCTCTGCTCGGTGAGGAGCCTGCATCCCCCTCACTCTCACCCTCTGCCTACTTGTGATCTCTCTCTCTGTCAAATTAAAAAAAAAAACCAAAAAACTAAAAAAAAAATCTTAAAAAAAAGAACAAATGGATAAACTAGACTTAATCCAAATGAGTAAACTTCTGTTATTTTGAAGATTTTATTTATCTGAGAGAGAGACAGTGAGAAAGAGCATGAGAGAGGAGAAGGTCAGAGGGAGAAGCAGGCTGGGAGCCCCATGCAGGACTCGATCCCGAGACTCCAGGGTCTTGCCCTGAGCTGAAGGCAGTTGCTTAACCAACTGAGCTACCTGGGTACCCAAAACTTCTGTTATTTGAAAGATACTCCTATGAGACTGAAGACAGACCACAGACTGTTAGAAAATACCTACAAATTGTATATCTTGGGGTCCCTGGATGGCTCAGTCAGTGAAGCATCTTCCTTCAGCTCAGGTCATGATCCCAGGGTCCTGAGGTTGAGTCTCCCACCCCGTGTTGGGCTCCCTGTCGAGAGCGGAGTCTGCTTCTCCCTCTCCCTCTGCCCCTCACCCTGCCTGTGCTATCTTGCTTGCTCTCTCTCTCTCTCTCTCAAATAAATAAATAAAATCTTTTTTTTAAAGATTTTATTTATTTATTTGAGAGAGAGAGATCACAAGTAGGCAGAGAGGCAGGCAGAGAGAGAGAGAGAAGTAGGCTCTCCACTGAGCAGAGAGCCCGATGTGGGGCTCGATCCCAGGACCCTGAGATCATGACCCGAGCTGAAGGCAGAGGCTTAACCCACTGAGCCACCCAGGCGCCCAATAAATAAAATCTTAAAAAAAAAAAAAAAAAGCTGCACAAAAAATGGATAAAACATCTGGGCCAAAAAAATACTTATTTTGCTTAATAAGCTGACATTTTCCTTGTTGGATGGCCATTAAGCATAGAACACAATGCTAGAACCATTAGTCATTAGGGGAATGCAAATGAAGACCACAGGAGATGTTACTATACATCTATTAGGATGGCTAAAATTCAAAAGACCGGGGCATCTGGGTGGCTCAGTTGGTCAAGCTGGCAACTCTTGATCTTAGCTCAGGTCTTGATCTCAGGGTCCTAAGTTCAAGCCCTGTTTTGGGCTCCATGCTGGGTGGAAGCTTACTAAAAAAAAAAGACTGACCATGCCAGGTGGTGTAGAGCTGCGGAGCCACTGGGACTCACTCTGCTGATGGGAATGCAAAATAGCGCAGCCGGTCTGGGAAACACAGTGTGGTACTTTTTAAAGAAGAGTTCCACAAACAACTGCCACATGCGACTTCCAAGTGTCCACCCACCAGGAAGGGAAACGTATGTCATACGAAGGCTTGTAAACCGATGTCCGTAGCAGCATTATCTATAAAAAGCAGGAAACTGAAAACACCCTGAGCGCTCCCAGCAGGTGGAAGGATGAATACATCTGGTGGTGTGTCCACACCTGTACAGGGGAACATGTAGACAAATTTCAAAGTAGTGAGGCTGAACGAAAGCAAGCCGTCTGACAAAAAAAAGAACGTCCCCGTCCTATTAGTCTGCTGGGGCTGCCACTACAGGGTAGCCCAGACTGGGGGTTTAAACCCCAGAAATTTATTTTCTCCCAGTTCTGGAGGCTGAGATGGAGGCCTTGGTGGATCTTGTCTCTTCTGAGGCTTCCGTCCTTGGCTGGTGGATGGGTCTTCTGGTGTCTTCTCATGGTCTCTTCCTCAGTGCTTGTCCTCACTTCTTCTCCTCCTTCTTTTAAATTTCTTTTATTTAATTAAGCAGGCTCCATGCCCGACGTGGGGCTTGAACTCACGACCCTGAGATCAAGAGTCGTGTGCCTCATGGACTGAGCCAGCCAGGTGCCCCAACCTCCTCTTATGAGGACATCAGTCAGATTGGATGAGGGCCCAACCTAACGATCTCATTTTAACTTAATCGCCTCTTTAAAGGTCCCCGCCTCCAAATACAGCCACATTCTGAGGTGCTGGGGGTTAGGGCTTCAAAATACGAATTTTGGGGAGACACAAGTCATCTCGGAACAGTACCATGTGATTGAATTTATGTAGAAGTCTAGAAAATGCAGCTTCATCATTAGTGACAGGAAGCAAAGCAGTGGCTGCCAGGAGATGGCGGGGTGGGGGGCAGCAGGGGTTGGGGGAGGAGAGGACAAAGGGGCGTGAGGAAACTTCTGGGAGGAATGGATCTGTTCATTATCTTGGCTGTGGACATGTTCTCGTGGGTGTATACACATGTCAAAAGTTATCAAATTATACACTTAAAAAATATTTTGTTTATTTGAGAGAGAAAGAGAGAGCATGAGTGAGATGGGGCAAGGGGTAGGGGTGCACAGAACAAGGAGGAGCAGACTCCCCGCTGAGCAGAGAGCCCGATGCGGGGCTCGATCCCAGGACCCTGAGATCATGACCTGAGCCGAAGGCAGAGGCTTAACCCACTGAGCCACCCAGGCGCCCCTCAGATTGTATACTCACGTGCTGTTGAGTGAATGTCAGTTATACATAATATCCCAATCAAGGTTTTTTGTATTTGTCTTCTGTTATTGTTGTGTTTTGTTTGTTTTATTTTTTTGAAAGATTTTAAAAAAAAATTATTTATTTGACAGACAGAGATCACAAGTAGGCAGAGAGGCAGGCAGAGAGAGAGGAGGAAGCAGGTTCCCTGCCAAGCAGAGAGCCCGACACGACACGGGGCTCGATCCCAGGACCCTGGGATCATGACCTGAGCGGAGAGCAGAGGCTTTAACCCACTGAGCCACCCGGGTGCCCCTGTGTTTTGTTTTTTTAAACAATCTTGGGGTTTCGTTCTAACAGGCAGTCTCCTCCAAGGGTCCTGGGCCTGGCATACTTCCAGCTCCCTCCTATTCACCTCTGTCTGCAGGGCCCTGATGGTTGAGAGGGTGCTCCCAGCTCACACATGTCCTCTCCTCAGGCAGTGCCCTGAAGTCACCTGCTTTCCTGCCCTGCAGGTGGTCTTGTAGTGCCTTCCACAGACCAAACTTCTTCCTTCCCAGGGCGAGGGCTGGGGGATGGGGTGTCCGGGTGCGGGAGGGGAGGAGGCTGCCTCCCGTGTCCCGGATACTCCAGCCCCCACTGGCCACCCCCTCACCTCTTCCTCCTCTCTGGGACCCAGCATCCACTCTGGGCTTGGCCGAAGTCTAGAATGTCCCTTCCCCCATCCTATGTCCTCATCCCCAGAACCTGGGACTATGATAAGGCATCACTCCTGGGGTCATGTTGTATCATACGACACAGTTCATCTTAAGATAGGAAGACGTGTGCCCCCTGGCTGGCTGGGGCAGAAGAAATCTCGAGAAGGGAAGCGTGGGGAGGACAGGACAAACCATGGCTGCTTGGAAGATGGAGGGGTCACATGGAACGTGGGTGTCTCCCAGGTGCCGAGAGCAGCCCCCCATCCCCCAAGCAGACAGGGACCTCAGTCCTTGGTGTAGACTCAGTGTTCACGTGTTGAAACCTAACCCACTGTGAGGGTGTTAGGAGGTGGGGCTTGCGGGAGGGGATTAGGTCACAATGGTGGAGTCCTCGTGAGTGGGGTTAGTGCCTTTATAAGAGACCCCAGAGAGCAGTCTTGTCCCCTCCTGCCGTGTGGGAGGACACAGCGGGAAGACAGCTGGCTGTGAACCCGGAAGTGGGTTCTCACCGGAAACCCAGTCGTCTGGGGCCTTGATCTTGGACTTCCCAGCTTCCAGAGCAGAGGGAAGTAAACGTTTGTTTAAGCTCCCAGTCTGTGGGGGTCTGTTACAGCAGCCTGAGCAGACCGAGACAGGCCTGTGACTCTAAGAAACTCGACTCTGGACAAATGGATGGAGACTGGATGTAGATTCTTTCTGGGAGCTTCACGAAGAGAGCCCAGCCTTGTCAACAACATCGTGATTTTGGCCAGGTGAGACACTGAGCCTAGAACCCAGTGGAGCCCAGCCAGGCTTCTGCCCTACAGAACCGTGTCATAACCCTCATGAGTGTTAGCGAAAAAATGGATGATCCTTGAAGATCGCCCTGATCAAGCGATCTGCCCTGCTCTCTTCTTTCTAAGGGACACAGCTGTCAGGGCTCATTTGCATTAGATGGCTTCTCATCACGTGTTAAAACAAAATGGGAGTTTAAAATGTTTGTTGTTAATTTCGTCTAACTGAGACAGTGGGTTGGCCAACTTTCCCAGCTAAAATTGAGATTTAGGCTCAGGACTTTTTTTTTTTTTTTTTAAGAATCTTTCTGGAAAGATCCAGTGATGTTGTTTTGCAAAATATGACTGACCAATTCTTGGGACTCCTGAAAAGTGAATAGGGGTGGAAAGCAGTCTGGCGGTTCCTGGAAAGGTTAGACGTGCGGTTTCCACATGACCAAGCAATTCCACTTTTTGGTGTCTACCCAAGCAAAATGAAAACATGTGTAAACAAAATTGTGTTCGTGAGTGTTCGCGGCAGCTTTCTTCACGATAGCCAACAAGTGGAAATGACCCAAATGGCCAGAAATTGGTGAATGGATAAATAAAATGTGGTATATCCATGCAATGAGAAATTATTCAGACATGAAAAGAAATATAGGGCAGATACAAACATGGATGAACCTTGAAGACATTGGTGCCAAGGGAAGGAAGCCAGGATACAAAAGAACATAGTGTGCAATTCCATTCATATGAGATGTCCAGAAGGGGCAAATTCCTGGAGAAAATAGATTCATGATTACGTAGGGCTGGAGGGAATGGGGATGATGATTACAGACTGTGAGTTTCTTTTGAGGAGGATGAAAATGTTGTAAAAGGGACTGTGGAGGCAGATGTGCAATTCTGTGAATATCCTAGAAAACACCGCATTGTGTACCTTGAAAGGGTGAGTTATATCCCAACACACAATTCATGGACAATAGTATATGAATTAGATATCAGTAAAAAAGAAAATTATATGCCACAAAGGTAAGAATAAGAAAAAATTGGATGGGGTGAGAGCTGTAGGCATTTCCAAAGATGGATTAAGTGGGAACAGGACCCCCAGCCCCATGCCCTGCTGGGGGGTAGACTGCCCCCAACACCACCACCAAGACTCTAGATCTGAGGGAGCCTTCCTGCGCTGCCGCAAAGGCAAGGGTGTTTTCAAGTTTGATTATTGGTGGGCTTATACTTCTAGAAAAAAAAGAAGTCAATCTAAAATTTGGCGTGTGAAAGCTGCAAAGTATACGTAATCTTCAGGTCTTCTCTAATGGGATGGATGACGTCATGAAGGGATCTTCCGGGTTGCTTCCTCAGGGTCCCTGCTGGGCCTTCCAAGAGCCCAGGCTCCCACCGTCTGCTGGAGATGGGTGTCAGGGTGCATAGAAGTCCTTCTTACCTAACTCCTACAGTGGCTGATCCCTCCAGGGCATTCCAGAATGCTTGGAAGGAACCCACCACCGGAGTAACACAGCAGAGAGAGGAATTCTTTCCGGATCCCCAGTGACTCTGGGTTTGGGTCCAGTGCACGCCTTATCAGTGCTTTGCAGACACAGATGTTGTTTGTGAGAATCAAATCACCGGCCCCGGGTGGAAATCTCAGTTGGGACCACTAGGTGTGCAAATCTGAGTCTGGAGAGATTGTTGTGGCCCCGGGGCCTGTCCACATCTCACTCCCTGCAACTTCCTCTAGGCTTCAAGTCCAGGCCTGGAAAGAACAGAACCCCTCTTTGGCCTTTTGCGTACTTTTCCACTTGACCCAGGAGGTGAGTCCTGGGTTGGGTTGTTCCGAGATCATGCCCTTTTACAAGCACGTGGCGTTTGTTTTACTCCTCCCTCGGACTGTCCATAATCATATCTGACAAGTATGGTTATCCCAGATGGGTGAGATGCTTGGTTCTGTGTGAAGCTTTCCCGATGTCTGTCCAGTCCTTACCCAGGCCACAGCGGGGGTGGTTGGTTAGGAGAGAGTCATGGGACCTGTGGGTGGCATCTGAGACCACAAGGCCTGAGCCCGCCCTCTCTGCCCACCCCACCCAGGGTGTCTGACCATCCATGATCTCAGTCCATCACTGGTCTCTGTGTGTATCTCCCCCGGGATAAACACGTCCTCCCCGACTTAGCCACCGTCTAAATTGGGTCTTCCAAGAATGAACCACATTAGCCCCACATTGCCTGAAGGTGCAGACTCTGAAGGGCTTTGTGCAAAGCTCTTGATCTTGGGGTTTGCACAAACTGGGGAAGAGTCCTCTGGACCAGGGAGCCTGCTCTGGGTGCTTCGGTCCACTCTCGCCAGGGGGCGCCACACTCCTCCTTTAATGCCACCGGGGTCTGGCTTCCAGATTTCCCGGGCTGGGGAAGGGGGATGGCGTACCTTCCGGATTCTCACAATCACACCCCTTTGTAAAGTGCTTCTAGGCACGGAGGTTTCCTGGGGAATGGCCTTACGAGTTTCTGAGCGCAGACGCAGCTGACCTCCCTGACAAGGGCTCTTTGATGAAATAGCACCGAGTTTCCTTCTGCGTTCCCAATTGGCTTCTCGTGCCACTTTATGACCCAAAAGTACTTTCCTGCTTTTCCAAGTATAGCATTAGTCCCTTCTGGGGTCTTGAGAGGTGAAGAGACCCTGAGAAAGGGGATCTGGCAAAACAGAGGCGTCTCTCTGAAAAAGAGTCCAAACAGACCCTAATTCATCCTAGGGGCAGCTGCTGCGCCAAGAAACTGTACCGAGACGGGTTTCTTCCTTGGTGGCTGCTCCTTGTTCTGAGAAGACCACGGGGGAAGGTCTTGGCCTCACGGAGGCTGGGCCAGGCTTCTCTACCATGGGTCCCCGGAGGGGTTGGTCCAGGGACATAGTCTCTGTTGCCACGGCTCTCGCCATCCAGGGGACTGCAGGAGGGGAAGCTGCTCAGGATATCTGAGGGAGACCGGCTAGGGGTCCCTAATGGAGAGGGATCACCACTCTCCTACCAGGTGAGCGAGGCGTGGGGCCCAAAATAGTGTGTAACAGTCCCAAGCATGTACATCGCGGGGGGCGGGGGGAGTTCCCTCTCCCTGATTCTGCTGCTGGATGCAAGAGTTCACACCCATGCCCGGAGCCATGCCTGCGAGCAGCGGATGGTCGTGGGCTGTGGGTCTGTGTTGTTTCCAAGTTTCCTGAGGCCTCTCCCAGGATGGGCAGGGGTCCCGGATCTCAAAGGCAGCACCGCTTTCACTGGGGGCCTCTAAGGGTCAACGTGGCCCTCCGTTCCCTGGGGATCTGTATTCTGTCCACACTGCCCTGCATGGGACTGGCCTCAGTGTGTGTCGTGCCTCTCAGCCTGGTTTGAGCAACTTCTTTTGCTCCGGCATTTTGCCGGTGATGATGCCATAAGGGGGGCGCAAAGACAGAAAATGATGCTCAGGCTCATTTTCAGGAAGATGTCACAAAAACTCCTGGTTTCTCACCCCAGTCCTTCCTTCTGGAGCACCCTGTGCAGACTGTCTCGCTCAGCAGGTGTCGTGGGCAACTGGGTGAGGGACATGTGCACACTCCGGCCCCAGGTGACCCTCGAATTCATGGCTTCTTGGAGCCGGCCTTTTTTGTTTGTTTTGTTTTGTTTTTTATTCTCTTTTTAATTGGGAACACTTAATGTTTCCAGCTTCTCATTTGGCCAAATAAGAACTTTAAGGACAAGAGCCGTATGCTATCCAGATCAATTATATTTTTTATAAATTTTTAAAAAGTAGGCTCCACACCCAACATGGGGCTCAAACTCATGACCCCAAGATCAAGAGTCACCTTTTCCATCGACTGACCCAGCCCGGCGCCCCTATCCTAAACATTTTTAAAGAAGAAAGCTCTTCCTACAGAATTACTTAATCTCAGATTAAATGACCACAGGATGGTCTTTATTATTGTTATTATTTTTTAAGGTGTATTTACTTATTTTAGAGAGAGCGCAGGCAGGGAGGGCCAGAGAGAGAGGGAGAGAAGCAGACTGTCGGCTGAGCACAGAGCTGGGTCCCAAAAACACGAGATCGCGACCTGAGCCGAAATCAAGAGCCAGGTACTGAACCGACTGAGCCACCTGGGTGCCCCAGAGGACGATCTCTAATGGAATGCATTCAGCTTTATGAAACACTGGCCACCTTTGCCCTTGTTGTTGTTTTTTTTTTTTCTCATTTCTCTGCCTGTCTGTGATTGGTCCTCTGGTGCCAGCAGGCCCTGTGGGTTGGGGCCTCTCTCTCACCCACCTCCCTTCCTCCTCCTTGGGACCTGGGTGCTACTGGTGGGCCTGATGTTGCTTTTTCACAGACACTTGAGTGATGGCCTTTTCACACATCTCTGCACACGTGTCCCAGTGCATCTCCCTTGGTGCCAGCAACTGGCCTGGTCACCCTTTGAGTGGTGGTGTGTGGAGGGCTGCTCCGAGGGGTTGAGCCCAGCGGCGGCCAGCTCTCTCCTTTACCAGCTTCTTCTACTAGCTCCTGGCTACCCCAAATGGGGGTCACAATTTGGAGGGGTGGAGTCTGGATTACATGGAAAATCTTTGACGTATGCCGAGAAGAAACCAAGAATTTGTATCAAACACCTGAGAGTCAGGATCGGACTTGGTGGCTACAGGTGGAAATGCTCTCTGCCAAGTATAGCCCATGCCTGCCGGCCCAGAGTCTCCTCCCTGGCATTGGTCGTGGCGCTTCCAGGCTCCTCTTGTTTCCAGCTCGGAAAACCATCTCGGTCTGGACTGGGTGCCTCTCAGCTTCTGTCTCTTCCTACCCAAAACATTCAGAGCTCACATTTTCTCCTTTTCCCTCTCTCTACCTTCCTCCTTTTGCCGCTGCCCTTCCCTCCCCTCCATCGTCGTCATCCCCGGGGCTTAGCCAAGGATCTCCTCCTTGCTGAGCTCCACCAGGTTCACCTCCAAGCCAGGAGGGTTAAGCTTTCCCATGTAAGGTGACCCGGGAGAGCTCTCCTCCTGTCCTGTCTCCTCCCAGCCCACACAGACGTAGTTCGTCTCTGTCCTTCTGCGTATTTATAGAGTAGAGCCGGCACGGGGCAGGAGACGATACGGAGCTGCATTGCTGTGGGCGAAGTCTTTTCTCCTGTTAAAGAACACATTATTCAGACACTAGTTGAAGACGGTAAGGCAGACTTTATTCAAGGAGAAGGGGCAAGGCAATAGGTGTAGGGACCATTGCGATGGGGTCTTGTAGTAGGGGGGAGAGACTGGGCTCCGCTGTCAACACAGCAGGGGCAAGTAGGAGATTAGAGCCAACACGGGGGTAGGGGATGGGAAATCACCGAGAGGAAATGTCAGGGGTAAAGGGGGTTCTGCCTAGACCCACCTAATGGGGTTCCTGCTGAAGGCAGGCCAGGGTGGTCAGACATCACCTGGAGGGCGGTGGGGT
>ML108399.1:29837-41817 GCA_003697995.1 Taxidea taxus jeffersonii
AAAAAAAAAAAAAAAAAAGACAAGGAGGACTTTGGATCTAGACAACAAGAAAAATGGGGAGGGGGGGGCTCGTTTGAGCCCCGACCCCCTCCCGCACCCCCTGCGCACCCGCAGCCAACGGTGACAGATCTGGAGTTCATGGAGACCCACGGGAGGGGCATCGAAGGGCCTTTCTAGAGGAGTCTGCAAAGGTACAATGAATTGAGCAAAGGCCTTGCCTTCTCTTAGGCGTGAAGACAGGGACGGGCTCTCCCCTCCCCATCTCCCGGGCCCCTCGCCATCCCTCCCTCCCCAGCACCAGCGGGAGGACTGGGAGGACTGTCTGGTCTCCACCTGGGTCCTGTCTGGCCAGCGAAGGTGCAAGACCACAACCTCCCGGCTCCTTTTATACCCAAGCGCTATAAATCTCTCTCTCTGTGCCAGCAGGTTGGGCGAAACCAGACTGACGTGGGAAAGGGAAGGTGGAAAGGAGTCTGAGGTAAAGAGGGCGCCCTCCGGAGAACAAGAAGTGTTCAAGGGCCAGGTGTGGACGTTTTAAATAGAAACCCGCCTACACTGCACTTGGAATAACAGCAGCCAGCACTCGGAGGGCCCGGGGCTCTTGTCAGAAAACTAACATTTACGTTACAGGCAGTTCTGGGACCCGCTTATAATGGCACAAATTTGCTGTAGCAGAAGCCAGAGCTCGGGGGTCCGCTGTGTCTGTGCCTCTCAGATGCTGAATTGAGGACTTTATTTTCTGAATTATATGCTAAACCTCTTACATTCCAGCACACACACACGCACGCGCACACACAGACTCTTTTTTAAAATGCAGCCATACATGGGAATTTTATGACATCAAACCCTTAAAAATGTGGAAATTTTGGTTTCAAAATACTGAGGGAAAATAATAAACCTCTTGATTCACAATATTTTTTTTTAATCTTTCTGCTTCTGGTTCATTCTGGAACTGTAGCTGGCACCCGCTTTGGGGACGGGGTTAGGAGGCCCAATGCGGTTTTCTTGTTCGTGGACCGCACCCCCGACCTGGAAATACTCTCCCGTCCCACAGGCATACAGAGGCGACCTTCGGGTCCCTTCTAACCTCACAAAAAGCCTTTGCAAACCAGACGAGAGAAAAGAAGTTCTGATCTGGAGGGAGAAAGCAGTGAGCTCTCAGATGGCAAAGGCCGTGAGCCTCCGGGAAGGCACGTCTGGGGGTGGGGGGTGAGGAAGAGGGTCACAGGGGGGCGGAGGAGGTGATGGGGGCCCCCGCTTCCTCCAGGTGTCCTTTACGCAGACTTTCCAGTCAGGGTCTTGGCTGCAAGCCCTCATCCTTTTTCCTGTGGCTCGGGCATCTGCTTTCCAGCTCTCTCGGCAAAGCCTGTGTAAGGGCCGCTTGCCTGCCCCCGGCTGCCTCGCCCACAGCTTGGCCAGTCCCACAGCCCCGTTCCCAACTGGGGAGCGAGACCGCATTTCCGATGCATTTCCTGCCCCAAGGTCAGAGACAGGGGACCAGCGGGCCTTTGGCACAGCAAACACCTGTGTTCCTGAATCACAGAAGGCCCCGTCTTCCTCTCGAAGGACCCCACTTTCCTGTGTCTGTCGGGAAAGCAGAATACACGGTATCAGAGAGGCGGTGAGGAGGAGGGAGGGAGGCAAGCCGTGGCCCCACTCCTCCAGTCACCCAGGATTCGGGAGACCCGCGTTTCCTTCAGCGGGAGGCACTGAGAGTGTGCGGTGGACACTCCGTCAATCTTGTGGAGTGATTCGCTGAGCACTGGAGTAGGCCCGGGCTGTGACAGACGCCAAAAAGGGTCAGCTAGCATTCCGGCGCTGGAGGCTGATAAGGAACGAGACAAGTAGGGGTGCCGTCTGAGGTTGGGGTGCCAGCTCGTGGGAAGTCACGTGTGGAGGGGCCTCGGAAGACAGCGGTCCGGAAAATCTCACTGATGAGCGGGTGGTTGGGTAAAGACCCCAAAGAAGGGAGCGAGGGAGCCGTGCTGATGACCCAGAAGGAGTGCTCCTGGCAGCGGGAACAGCACGAGCCAAGGCCCTGAGGTGGATGTGTGCCTGGTACCTCGGCTGCAGCCGAGCCGGCAAGAGCTCACAGACAATGAGCCAGAGACACTGAAGGGGTGAACTTTGTCTAGGGTCCCGCCTTCAAAATCTGCCAGATTTTGGGGAAAGATCTTGGGATTTTGGGAAAAGTCATTCTGACGCTAAGATGGCCACCATGACAATGATGGATCAGACGGGCTACAGGGCTGGTGGTGAGCACGGGGGTGCAGGGTGGTTTGGGGAGGCAACGGGAGCCTCCTGGGTCTGAGACACGTTGTGCTCCGGAGGAAAGCTTGTGACAGCAGTGACCTGGATTGCGCGGGAGCAGACGCCGTGAGCCCTGTGGGGGTGCCCACTCTCTGGCGGGGAGAGGCGTATTGAAATCTGTGGCAGCACCTCCTCTGCGGTGAACTCCCATCTCTACCAGCAGCCGCTGGCCCATTGGGACGTGCGAACCGAACCGGCGGCGTGTTACCTCCTCTGCTTTTTCCAGGTGGCGAACGAGGCAGCATCTTTCTCTTTATTGTCTCCAGCTCCTGAGCCATCTCCTGCTCCGTCCCTCCCTCCAACCCCTGCCCTGACTTTTGTAGGCAAAACTGTTCCAGCACGTGGTGCCCAAGGTAATTTTGGATCCAAACCCAATCACGACTCTAAGCTTGCTGGGACCCTACCCTCCGCGATGAGGAAACGGCTGGCAGGCGGAGAAAGAGCCTCTTCAGACTCCGACCACTCGCTCCATCACCTGCCCACGCGCGCGCGCAGGGTCGCCGTGTGGAGCCCCGGGGCTGCTGGGCTGCTCCCAGAGTCTTTTGGAGCTGAGCCCTGACCCCGCCGTGGAGCGTCCCCTTCCCTTTCTGCGCTCAGCCGTGTCCCCAGGAACTTCTGTGGAGGCCATCACTCCATCAACGAGTGTTCTTAAAATGAGGTTTTTGGAGCCCTTGTGAGCGTTTGTTTTTGTTTTTATCGGCATGGGGAGTTGGCCCAGAGGCCATGCGGGGCCGTGGGACACAGCTACCTTTGCAGGTGGCTTGCAAGGCGCTCTGAGTCACTCTTACACCCCACAAAGGGAGCCATCCTGGAATAAATACTTAAAAAAAAAAAACACACAACCCAAACCCAAAAACCCTGCCCTGTTTCCTGGCAGTTCTGAAACTCACAAGGGGTGAGATGTCGCAATATGCTAAGGGGGCAGGTTGGAGCGAACGGCTGGGCTGTGGGAAACTTGACGCGATCTCTTCGTGCCCAGGCGGTCGCGGGGGCCCCCGATGGCTTCTGCGGGAGGCGTTTGCAGAGCAGGGAGAAGAGCCAGGCCCCAGACACACCGGGGAGAGTAGCTTATGCCCCGCAAGCCCCTTCAGCTCGGGCAGATGCTAGTGGGGAGGCTGTCTACTGACCGGCAGCTCTGATCCCTTTGCTAAAACCCCAGCTGTGCTGGGGACTGACCTCATTCATGAAGTAAACATTGAATCAGATACCAACAGGCCTAACCCTGGTTGAGTGGAAATAACATGGATGTTTCCATAATTATGAAGCTGCCAATTGGATTTGGCGAGAGGATCTCTAAAGATGTCAATCGGAATGAGTTCATTACCTTTTCTTGCCAATTTCATCAGGGGCCCGTTGCCTTGTTGCGGTTGAAATTATTTGTATTAAAATGCTTTACTTACATTTTAGTTTTTTTTTTCTTTTTTTGTATTCCAAATAATGTACTGGAAAGCAGTGTCGTCTAGCAACTCGAAGACAATACTGGGAGCCGGTCGATCGGCCGAGGCTGTGGCACGGCGGTGTGCCAGCGGTTACAGCAACGGATCTCGAAATCCCGATCCTGGAAGAGCAGCCCGGGGCCGCAGAGCCAGGGCCTGCCTCCCGAAACAGGCGTGGTTACAGTCTTGGTTCTGGGGTCCCACCGTGCTGTCTCAGGGTCGCACCGCACTCTGTGGGCTCATGGAGGCATCCTTCGGGGCCGTGCACCCAGGCTACAGGTTATTCGTGGCCTCGACTCCCCTTTGCACCCTGCTCCTCCTGCCTACCCATGAAGCCCATTCAGGAGAGGAAAGCGTGGGTTTGTGACCCCATCGTAGTGGAGACCACCGTTCCTAAAGCAGTTTCATCATCTGGGGGAGAAATGATACCCGACAGCTGTTCCTTTCTTTCCCTCGTTGTCCTTCGGGGGCAGCTGGAGCCTGGTGCAAGGAGCCCGGCTGCCTGAGCTCCAGCCCCCACTCTGCCTTGCACACGATGGTGACTGTGGGCAGGTTCCCCTCTGCTCTCTTCTGTGTCTCCATCCCACCGGTCTGTGAAAACTGGTGTGAAAACATCCTCCCTCCCTCCAGGGGTGCTGCGAGGATGCAAGGATTCACTCATGCACAGCCCGCAGAACAGTGCCTAGGTCCTGCAAGAAGGTCAGTACCATCCTCACGATTATCGCTGGTCTGAATGAGCATGCACACACACTCCTCGGCGGCCGTCACTGTACGAAGCACAGGATACCTTTACAAGGTGTAAATCAACAAGGGCATTCCAGGCCTGGGGGTCAAGGAGCCAGGTGGCTGGAGGTCTGACGGATTTGCTTTGTCACTTAAATTGGTTCCATGGGCTTAATGTTCAGTGTTTCTTCCTTAGAACAGTCGTCTGATTTTTGACAGTCAAGTAACTCAAAGAAAGGGGTCCTCGTTTCATTTGAAGATGATTCTGCTGATGCTTCATCTGTTTCTTTCTTTCTTTTTTTTAAAGATTTGCTCAGTGGGTAGCAGGGAGCCTGATGTGGGGCTCAATCCCAGGACCCTAAGATCATGACCTGAGCCGAAGGCAGATGCTTAACCATCTGAGCCACGCAGGCGCCCCCGATGCTTTGCTTCTGCACGAAACCCCAAACTGACTGACCAGAGGTCCCTTGCCTAGGCCCATGGAGCTCTTTCTTCAACTAGTGGTGAGAGCATTTGGCACTTTTCAGTCTCACAAAGACCCTGCTGTGCCCTCAAACTAAGCCATTCAAACCTTTTCCTTGTGATGCTGTCCCAGCTTTGGCTAAGCCTCCTCCCAGTATCCTCAGCTCTCTGAGCCAGGGAGGCGGTCCCAGGGACTGGCTCCTTCTCCATTCGGAAGAAAACTGGACCATGGTGAGAGATCTGACAAGCCCTGGCAGGGGGCTTTGAGTGCTTCTGATGTCTCGGTACCTGAAGGAATCATGGAGAATTGAGGCAAATGTCCTAAATGTAACACACACACATTAATTGGATAAACTGGAGGCCAGTGAACTTAGTTTTGATAATGGGCAATATTCTGGAATAGGTAAACAAATGAATGGCTGCCCAGCATTTAGGAAGGGTGATTATAAGGGTCTACACTGACTATCGAAGGAATGTCTTTCACGAGGTTGGTGAATCAGGTGAGCACTTTGCCATAGCGCAGTGACTTGTGACAACAGTTTGACAGTTTCTCAAGAAATTCTTGTGGACAAAGTAGGGACGAAAAGCCTGCTAGGGCTTGGAGGGCCATTAGCTAGTCATGTAGCACATCTCCATTAAGGTGACACCTCTCGCTTAGTGTCAGGGTGGGAATTTGGGTGTGGCCTTGTGTCCCAGATGAAGGCTCCATTCACTGTCTGTGGCTCCTGGGCACGGTGAGGAGGATCCTAACAGCAGATGGGATGGTGTCCTTCCACGGCTTTCTCTAGTGGCTTGCCAACAGTTCTGTCTTTGGCCCTTACACTCTTTAACGTTCTATCAACAACTTGGATAAAGCCAAAGATAACTGCTTATCAACTGTGCAAATAACACAAGACTGGGAGAGAAGGCCAACATGTTGGAATTACAGATCCAAATGATCTCAACAGGAAAGAATGATCGGTGGAATCCAACAAGATAAAATGTAACTGGAATACATGTAAGGTCCTGCTGTGAGCTCCAAACTCAACTGCGAAAGTATAGGATATGGTTGGAAAACATGACCGACCTCACCCGTAATCAAAGAAATGCAAATTGGAGCAACCAGGAGATAATCATTTTCCTTTATCAGATTGGCAGTGATTAAAAGAAGGAACATTCCGGCGCATTTGGTGACTAGGATGTGGGGAAATAGGCTCCCTTGTAACCCGCTCGTGGGCAAGGAGACAAAAGCTGTCCTGCTGGAAAGAGATCTGGAAATATACAGCGGAAGCTATAGAATTGTACCGTTTGTCCCAACAGCTTCATTTAGAGAAATGTGTCCAAAGGCAGGTATGCAAAGACCTATGTACATGAATATTCATAAAAGCACTGTTAGGCAAAGAACACCTTTGGAGGGGTGTGGTCGGTTCTGGATCAGAGTCTTGGAGCCTCAGAAGGGTACACACAGGTACTGCCGAATCCTTGATGCCTTAAAGAGGAAGGGTAAGGGTCTGTGTAGCTCCTAAAGGCCAGATCAGGTCTTGTAAGAGACAGATGTGGCTTAATAGTACACAGCAGAGGGGCACCTGGGTGGCTCAGTGGGTTAAGCCTCTGCCTTTAGGCTCAGGTCATGATCTCAGGGTCCTGGGATCGAGCCCTGCATCGGGCTCTCTGCTCTGCAGGGAGCCTGCTTCCCTTCCTCTCTCTCTGCCTGCCTCTCTGCCTACGTGTGATCTCTCTGTCAAATAAATAAATAAAATCTTAAAAAAAATAGTACACAGCAGATTCTAACATTCATCCTGTTAAAAATTAGGATGGGCTGACCGCCATGTACATTCCCCATCACTTGCACATTATTACTTCCAGATTACGACCCTTTGTCCAGGGTGTCAAGGAGGAGAGTCATTGCTCTTCAGCCATTGGGACGAAATACTTTGTCCCGGTTCCTTCCAACACAAAGAGACAACCAGTCTTTGCTGGATTAAATCATCAAAGGGTGGAGTCCCAGCTCAAGTTCAAGGTGGTTGGGAGGTCACGCCAGGTTCCTTCCTGACACTGAATTCTAGGAATAAAGTGAGAAACCCTCTTGCCATCTAATGCTCTGAGAGCCTCACCATCCCCTTTGCTCCCCATTTTTTAGGAGTACCTGCTGTGCATTGGTCCTCCAGAGGCACACCTAAGGGAAGTTTCTGGCTGAACTTGAAGAAAAGAAATAAAAGATGAAAGCGTCTTCTCACCGAACCATTTCCACTGTGTTTTGGCTTCCCGTGGGCAGACGTATGGGGTAGGCATTTAACTGCTCTGTCGATACCTTTTCTCCCTTGCATTAATTTCATTTAAAATTTTCAATTTTCGGGGCGCCTGTCTGGCTCATCAGTAGAGCATACGATTCCTGATCTCGGGGTTGTGAGTTCAAGCCCCACGTTGGGTGTAGAGATTCCTTAAAAATAAACATAAAAAAATAAAACTTTTGATTTTAATCATGAACCACACCTGCCTCAACTATACTAAACTAACTTTTAGTCAGCACCCCAAATATGGAGATTCAGTCCTTTTGGATGCGTATCCTTCTTGGGCTCTTATGTTTGCTTACCCCTCAGTTTATGAAGTCCCTTCCTGGGCGCTCTTTCATTCAATCTTTCCATCAACTGTATCAGGCAGGCGTTATTGAAAATACCCATTGTTATCTCTTTTTTTTAATTTAAGATTTTATTTATTTATTAGAGAGAGAGTGAGCTCAATCGGGGGAGCTGCAGAGGGAGAGGGAAAAGCAGGCAGGGAGACAGAAGTGGGGCTGGATCCCAGGGCCCCAGGATCATGACCTGAGCTGAAGGCAGACGCTCCACCAACTGAACCACCCAGATGCCCCTCTTGTTAACTCTTTACTGAGCCCTAACTGTGAACAGCTCAGCAGGCACTCTGTCAGGGAGCCACACAGCTCTGGAGCCAGGAGTAGCCTTCCTCCAACCCATTTGGGGTCAAAGGAATCCTTCCATAAGACAACTTATCACATCATCACCAGCAGCAGACCTCGGTGGTCTCCAAGGCCCTGTACATTCTGCTCCCTGACCTCTCCCCACCCTGTGTGTTTCCTACTAAGACCCCTCACTCTGAGCTCAAGCCACATGGGCCTGTCACTTCCCCCAACTGGTCACACTCCTTCCAGCCACAGATTTTCTACATATATTCTTCCCTCTGCCTGGAAAGTTCTCCTTGTGCTGATTCTCCTTCCTGTGCATCCTTTGGGTCTTAATAATGCTATGAGACGGGTTGTGCTTCCCCACCCTTCAATTCAAGTGCTGAAATCCTAATCCCCAGCACCTCAGAATGTGACTATATTTGGAGATAGGGCCTTTAATGAGGTAATTGTGTTTAAATGAGGATGTTAGGGGGGACCCTAATCCAATCGGACTAGTGTCCTTATAAGAAGAGATTAGGACCCCTAGAGACACAGCAGGGGAACAGGTGCACAGAGAAAAGGCCAGGTGCAGGACCCAGGAAGAAGGCAGCCATCTGCAAGCCAAGGAGAGAGGTCCCAGAAGAAACTAAGCTTGCAACACCTTGATCTTGAACTTCTACCTTCCAGGACTGTGAGAAAATTAACTTCTGTTGTTTCAGCCCCCAACCCATGGTATTTTGTTACGGCAGCCTGAGCTGACTAATACAATTGAGAAGTCATTCCCTCGGGGGCACTTTCCCCCACTCCTCCCCTCCTTCAGCACCGTAGGGCTTTTCCTCCATCACACTTGTCACAGTCTGTGAATAATCATGTATCTGGATGACTATATGGCTATTGTCTGGACCCCTTCCTCAGGATGTAGACTCCAGGGGAGCCGAGAAACACATGTATTCAGATTCTCCAGTGTGTCTTTAGCAACGAGCACGGTGCTTGCTGCTCACATAGGGGTGTGTTCCATATGGTTGGGTGAAAAGGCTGAAGAATTGTTTCAACAACATTACACATAATGAAATTGAGGCTCAGAAAGGTTAAATTTCCTAAAGGTCACCAAGTAGCTGAGTGGCAGAGTAGGACTGGAATCAAGCCCCCTTATAGCTCTGGCTCTTAACCACTAATGATATTCCGTGTTTTATTTTTGTTGCCTTTTTTTTTTTTTGAATCTTAATCACCTGGCTGAGGTTGGGTTTCTGAGTTTCCTCCACTTTCTTCTTTTTATTTCTTTTTTTTTTTGAAGATTTTATTTATTTGACAGAGAGAGAGATCACAAGTAGGCAGAGCAGTACAGAGGAGAGGTGAGGAAGCAGACTCCGGCTGAGCAGAGAGCCTGATGCAGGGCTCAATCCCAGGACCCTGGGATCATGACCTGAGCCTAGAGGCAGAGTCTTAACCCACTGGGCCCCCCCGGCGCCCCCCCCCCCCACCGTCTTCTTTTCCTCAATCCCTAACTGTCCAATTTTGAGATGCATCTATTCACTCAACAGATACTTCCTGAGCCCCTCTCACATGCCAGCTTCTGTCTAGGAACTAGGAATACAGCAAGACAAAAGAGACCCCCCCCCCAAAAAAAAGAACCTTCATGTGGAGCAGGACATCAAATAAGATCAATAAATTACCTGGTATATTAGAAGGTGATAAATGCAATGGAACCAATGGGAATGAGGGACTGGGGGGTTAGGCTAGTGTTTAAAATCAGGAGGTTAGAGGGGCGCCGGGGTAGCACAGTCAGTTAAGCATCTGATTCAGGTCATGGTCTCAGGGTCCTGAGATTGAGCCTTGCACTGGACTCCATGCTGGGTGTGGAGCCTGCTTAAGATTCTCTCTCTCTCTCCCTTCCTCTCCAGCCACACTTCAAAAAAATCGGGAAGTTAGAGAAGGCCTTTTTCAGCAAGGAATGTTAGAGCTAAGACTTGAAGGGAGTGAAGGAGGGAGCCCTGGGGATTTCTGAGGACAGTGCCCTGCAGATGTAAAGGCAAGTTGTGTCCCAGCAACAGAAATAAGCCCGGCAAATGACCCATGTGGTTGGAGTAAAGTGAGTACTCGAGTCACAGTTAGGAGAGGGGCTCAGCCAGGTTCCAGGAGGCTGGTGGTACAGGACATTTCTGGCCATGGCAAGACTTTGAGAAGGGAGTCTTTGGAAGGTTTTCAGAGGAGCCATATGACATCACTTTAAAAGAAAAAGATATTTGATAGACAGAGATCACAAGTAGGCAGAGAGGCAGGCAGAGAGAGAGAGAGGAGGAAGCAAGCAGGCTCCTTGGCTAAGCAGAGAGCCCGATGCGGGGCTCGATCCCAGGCCCTGGGATCGTGACCTGAGCCGAAGGCAGAGGCTTTAACCCACTGAGCCACCCATGTGTCCCTATATTATATCACCTTTAACAGAATTACTCAGGCGGTCGTGTGAACATAGACTGAGGAAGAGAGGGCTGAAGGGAGAATCTGGGAGGCCAGTGAGAAGGCCATTACAATAATCCATGTGATCGATGATGGTGACTTGGTCCAAGATGGTGTCAGTGGAGGCAGAATTCTGAATAAGTTTTGAAGAAAAAGCCAATAGGATTTACCAATAGGAGAGACTTAATGTGGGGGCAGGGAGGAGAATTCAAGGTTTGAGAAGCTGAGAAGCTGGAAGGATGGCGGTGTCATTACAGTGAACACGGGTAGAGCACCTTTTGCTGGGGGAAGGTCAGGAATTTCGTTCTGAACATGATGAGTCTGAGCTTGCCTACTAGCCATTCAAGTTTTGGTGCCAAATAGGTAGTTGTGCATTCAAGTATGGAGGGTTGGGGAGAGGTTCAGGCTATCATCAGCAAGAACAGATGGCCTTTAACGTCATGGAACGAAATGAGATCACTTAAGATATTAAGTAAAAAGAGAGAGAAGTCCAAAGTGTTAGCTCCAGGAGGCATTGCTACATTTAGCGGTCAGGGGAATGAGGAGGAAACCAGCCAGTGGGATGGGGAAATAGGAACCAGGGATGCAGCAAGAAAACCAAGAGTGTGTGGTACCTGGTTGGCTCAGTCGGTTGAGCATCCAACTCTTGGTTTTGGCTCCCGCCACCATTGCAGGGTCCTGGGATCCAGCCCTCAGACGGGCTCCAGGCCAAGAGTCTGCTTGAGAGTCTCTCCCCTTCTGCCCCCACACTCCCGCGTGCTCTCTCTCTCTTAAATAAATCTTAAACAAACAAAAAAGTCACAGTAAAGGAAACCAGGAGTGTGCCTACGTGAAGAGAGTGTTTCGTGGAGGAGAGGGTGGTACTCTTACAAAATGACGCTGGTGGACAGGTGAGGTGGCCACGGGGAAGCAACGGAGTGTGCCGGGAAGGGGACGGCGGGAAGCGAACTGGGGCTGAGAATGCAGACACTCAACCGAGGAGCTGGGATGTTTAGAAAAAGGGAGAGGGAGATGAGCTGGGGGCTAGAGGGAGAAGTAGAGTCGCGGAGAGGTTTTCTTAGGAACCGGTAATATATTTATATGCTTATGGGAAAGATCTCGTCCAGAAGAAACGGAAACTCAAAGGGGTTAGGTCGCTCCTGGCGCTAAATCGCTTGGGCCAGACTTTGCTTCCTGCTGGGCGCTGCTTAAGTGATCAATTTTAGCCTCACTGCGGCCTCCGGCCCTAGACGGGATCCAGTCTAGGGGTTTGAGTTTCTACTTTGCTTGGGCCAGAGGCACATCCGGTATTTACTACCTTAGGCGAAACAGGCCCTCAACTTGTATCTTGGGCTCTGACTCTAGCTCTCAGGGTTCCTGGGAATCGCCTGCCCGCAAGGCGCGAGGGCGTCCGGGTTGCCAGGGGAACCCGCGCCTCGCGCTCGCCACCCGACTTCTGCGCCCTTTCAAACGCTCCCTGGTGTCAGCTGACCAGTTCTCCTCCAATCCCGTCTCGGAGGCGGGGCTCGACGGCCGTCTCCACAGCAACGCCATTGCCAGTCCGCGCTCAGGTCTGCGGCGCCGCAGGAGGCGCGCTCCGATGATGTCACGCACCCCGCGGCGCTTGCGTGACGTCGCCACGCTCCGCAGAGGGGCCCGCCGACCCACAGGTACGAAGGCCAGCAGGGCTTCGGCGACGGCGCATGTGTCGTGCCAGGTTGGCGCATGGGTAGCCCTGAAC
>ML108400.1:8582-29002 GCA_003697995.1 Taxidea taxus jeffersonii
TGTCAAATAAATAAATAAAATCTTAAAAAAAAAAAAAAAAAGGCATTGATCTCCATTTCATACAAAAGGAAGCAGAGGTTCAGAGAAGTTAGGTAACTACCCAACCCAAGTCAACTCGTAAATGGGAGCTGGAGTTTGAGCCCAAATCTCCCCTACCCCCCCTTGCCCAAGCTCTTGGCCATTTGATAAGCTCTGATGCACCCAGCATGGGATCCCCAGGCAGAAGGCCAGGGTGCTCATCCTGGCTCCCTCCGCCTCGAAGCTGTGTGGCCGTGGGTTAGTCGCTTTGCCTCTCTGGGTTGCAGTTTATCTGACTGCCTCACCAGGAGGCAGTGATGCTCTTATGAGAAGGAGGCTGAGTCTGACTGCTCTTCTTAGTGGGTTAATGGGTAAAGCCCTGCTCAGCTGAAATGAGATTCTCTCTGAGGAGCAGCGTGGCTCAGCCATAAACAGTGGAAAGTGGCTGCAGCGAAGAGGAGTGGCTTTAGAGAAACCCCAGGGAAGGAGGCTCTGCATGAGCTCAGGGCCGGGGGCAGCCAGAGAGCAAAAGGACCATTTCCAGAGAGGAACCGAGGACCAGGGAAGATGCTGCTTGGGCCACAGGCTAAGGACAGGCTGCTGGCCCCACACTAGCCTACCTGGGGACAATCACACCATCAGAACCAGGGACCTGGGCAGCGGTAAGAGGATCATCATTACCCTTCACAGCGGCTGCAGCATCTTTCATCCTGAGACATGACCGTGACAGGCTGCCAGCAGCACTCAGAACAGCTTCCACGTGCCCTGTCCCGGTGAACGTGATCATGGGATGAGGCAAGAAGCTCTTCTCTACCCTCACTGTCAATCCTTTTGGGAAAGAGACAGAACTCAATAAATTCAAATCATTTTTTCGAAGTGAGCTTCCCAGCATCGGAAGCATCCATACGTAGCTGGCCAGTGATGTCCCAGGAGGAATTTCCACATAGAGAGGGAAGCCTTTCAGCGCTAGAACTTTGGTTCTGTAGCCGCCCTTTGTACTCACCCCTCACAAAGCCTCCTCACAGAAGACAGGGACGTGCTTGGAGAGGGGACAACGCTCTTCTCTGGGAGAACAGAAGTCTTTGACTCCAGTTCAGCACCGTCCAAGCTCTTGTGCCCCCTGTGATAACAGCGAATGGTTCCCACCCCGCCTCTCACTCCCTGTGTGCCCCCCGGGGGCTGATGTTGTGGACCCTCGCCACAGGCTAGAACAGGCTAGAACAGGGTAGGGTGAGAAGCCGGGACAGAACTGGGGTTCCCTGGTGTGGGAAAGCAGAAGGCACTACTGTCAGAAGGGGGCAAAGTCAGAATGTAGTGCAAGGAGTCCAGAGCAAGGAGACAAGTCCAGCATGGCCGGCCAGGATCTAATGGGAAATCTACATAATTGCTTCAAAGGCTGGCCAGCATTTCAAGCTCGCCTTTGCGGCCAGTGAGGACGTGACTCGTGGCTTGGTTTGTCCTGTTCAAAAATGACCTTAGGGAGAGTGGGTGCTTGGAGTGACTAGGAGCAGCTCCGGCCCGCAAACACCCTAGACTGCCCACAGAAACCTCCGAAAATCTCGGGCACATCTCTGACCCCAGGCTAAAATCACAACCTTGGCAGAGGGAACTTTTTCCTTTTCTACTTTTCCCTAATGCATTCAGGCAGAAGGGCCATTAAAATACTTAACAGAGAACGAAAAATCAAAGGAAGAAGACAATTTTTTACTGTATTTTTTAAACATTTGGGTATGAAAAGTCAGATGTCAGAAAAATTCCCCATTTACATCTTTTAAAATGTGAGCAATTAATATTTTCCATGGAGGTTCACGCTCCCTCTCTTCATTCTGTTTGCAGGGTATTGTTAAGCCATGCTTTGTAATTTGTTGCATGTTTAAATATTCAGTCTGTATTTCATTTGGGCTACACATTTAATTCAGCCAACATGTTCATTTTAAGATCAATACTGTCATAACTATGTTGAAAAATTAAATTATTGTAACTTTATTTACATTTCTTAAAAGTACTGTGAAAATTATTCTTAACCAGGACCTAATCAATGTTAGAGTCTAAAAATATGCCACTCTGCATGAAGCTATAAAAAGATTAATGTACATTTTTTTACAAGAAATTAGTAGCTTAATGAAGTGGATAAAAACGCTGTCACAATTTTTATTGGATCTAAATTGCATAGTAGTGGAGGTACAGTAAGTGCCTTCCCCATAATGACATAATGAGTCATGACTGGTGCTGGAAGGCTAATTTGCCCTTAACTGACACAAAACCAGGGAATTAACATCCCAGTCGCTCTACGCCAATAGCAGATGCATTATTTCATGGCACAGCAGGGTTTTTAACTAAACTCTTAACTGTAGAAATATTGATCTATTCTTCTGTGAAATGATGAAATTGAAATTTTTTAAAAGGACGTCTTAAATTATGGCTGTTGCGGTGACATTTGCTTTCACAGTACCACGCCTGTCGACCAAGCAGATGCAACGGGAAGAATTTGGGGAGGCTCATACCTGGGTTTTAGAGTCTTTCACCGGAGCAGCAAGGAAGGGGGAATTTGGTAGGAGAGCAAATGCTGGCATCTGAGAAACTGACAGATCGTCTACAGGTGCCCAGGTTCTGGAGTGAATGCTCTAGAACATTGTCCTAGCCCCTAGGTTGGTTTACTCTGAAGATGATCTAGGGTGATTTGTTCTGAGCAACCCACTCACCAAAAATGGTGATATTCAACTTAAGTTCCAAAGACAAATGTACTGGTGAAAAGTAGGATAGGTAGTACTTGGAGGAGCTAGAAACCCTTCGAAGAGACAAGTATGAATTTAGAGACAGTGTACTCTCCTGGCTTCGGTTTTGTCATTCATTCATTCAGCCATTCACTCATTCATTCATTTATCTTATATTTATTGGGCATCTACCAAGTGCCAGAGATGAATAAATACAGTAACACGGGGCGCCTGGGTGGCTCAGTGGGTTAAAGCCTCTGCCTTCGGCTCAGGTCATGATCTCAGGGTCCTGGGATGTAGCCCCGCATTGGGCTCTCTGCTCAGGGGGGAGCCTGCTTCCTGCTCTCTCTCTGCCTGCCTCTCTGCCTACTTGTGATCTCTGTCTGTCAAATAAATAAATAAGATCTTTAAAAAAAATACAGTAACACATCCTTTGGTGGTACACTGTTGCTTCTGTCAAACAGTGCGACGACGCATACTCCTTTGTTTAACTAAATGAATCAAAATTCATCTTGCTTTGAAATTTTCACAATAAACCTAGAACTAGGTTTATTGTGAAACCTAGGGTAGGTTTCACCTGGGTGGCACCTGGGTGGCTCAGTCGTTAAGCGTCTACCTTTGGCTCCTGTCATGATCCTGGGGTCCTGGGATCGAGCCCCACACGGGGCGCCCTGCTCAGGGGAAGGGTCTGCTTCTCCCTCTCCCTCTGCTGCTCCCACTGTGTGTGCTCATTCTCTCTCTCTCTCTCTCTCTCTCTCTCTCTCTCCCTGTCAGATAAATAAATACAATCTTTAAAAACACACACACACACAATAATTTATTTAAAAAAAAAAAAAAGGCAACCTGGAAGGAACTGCAGGTGCTTTGAGCTATTACAACCCAGGAATTGAAATTTTAAAATAACGGTGTGCTGACTCACATAGAGAGCTGACACTTTTTATGCGTCTCTGTTTGTCACCTTGAGTTATTATCCAAAAAACCACACACACACACACACACACACACACACACAACACAAGCAGCAAAATCAGAATTCTTGATGCTGGAAGGCCTGGGAAACCAAACCTATTTAACTCAATTCAACAAGCCTATATTCTACCACATGACCTAGACCCAGGCACATAAAATAACTAGACGTATGTAGCCGGATCCAGCCTACAGGCTCCTGGTTCTCAACAACACTAACATGAAATCACAGACAGCCTTAGTGAAATGGTTGGGGATGGACTTGGTATGACTATTTTTGAAATCACTCAAGGTGGTTCTGGAGGGCAGCCGGGGTTGCGAACCACCTCGGCAAAGGCACTTGACACAGCAACCAGAGAAACCGCACAGACCTCGCTCAGGGAACTGGAGGACTTGGTGAGGGGGCTCTGCCCAGGAGCGGCGAGGAAGGGAGCCACAGGCGGGCCAGGTGAGGACGCAATCAGATACATTGGGAACTGCCGCCGATGAATTTGTTCCCCTACTCTGAGGCTAGGACCATGCTGGGCTGCATGTAAAAAACCAATAAAATCTCCTCCTCATCTTCTCTTCAATATTTATAGAATTTTTTAAAATGCATATATGTATATTGTTAATTATAGAAAAGGATACATATTCATTGTAGGGAAAAAATTGGAAAACACTCTTTGAAAGGTAGGGAGAAAAAAGAGGCTTTTCAAATCCCTGTTATTTTAAAGAGGTAGAGGAATCCATCAGTTTGAAAACTTCCTGGAATTGATTACTAAAGCTGGAATGAAAGATCCTGTTCTTGTATCCCCATCAACACTGAGTATCATCCCTTAAAGAAATGCCCATTTGATAAAGAGAAAGGGAAGCCCATTGCTATTTTAATATGCATTTCTTCTCTTCCTTGCGAGGTTTTCTCGTTTTTCATGTTTCTGGCTTCTTTGTGTGTACATGTCACATACTAATATCTTTTCCTCACTTTCTTTTGGAATGTGTTTCTTACTGATTTATAAAACTGTATGAAGAATGTTAACTTTGGGGGTGCCTGGCTGGCTCAGTTGGAAGAGCTCACGAGTCTTGATCTCAGGGTCGTGAGTTCGAGCCCCACTTTAGGTGCAGAGATTACTTAAATAAATTCATAAATAAATAAACTGAAAAAAAAAAGCACGCTAACTTTATGTATTCCTTGTTAGCCAACCTTTTTTCCTAGTTCCTCTTGTTTTGTGTACAGTAATATGTTTTGACATAAAGAAATTTTTCATTCCTATGTAAAAAAGACACAGAAGAACAATAAACAGAACTTTTCTGTAAATTGCCTCTATCTCTCATTTCTCTTTTCCTTTCCCCCCTGCTGGGTTGACAAGCCCCTGGGATGTGGAGTCAGATCAACACTCACTCCCTAGCTGTGTGATTTAAGGCATGTCCTTCACTTCTCCTAGACTCTCCTTTCCCCCATCTGCACCCTAACTTTTGTCAGGATGAAATTCAGTCACCACTCTCATGGGGAGAACTTTGCTATCTTATTCATTGATATAGCCCCAGAACCTAGAACGGATCCCTGCACCCCATAGGTACTCAATAAATATTTGTCAATTGAATGAGCATCTGGTTTGGACCCTCGCCCAGGGCAGGCAATCAGTAAATGTCGGCCACCAGCAACAATCCCAGGCTGCACTGTTCCTAAGAGGACTTTAAGGATCAGGAGTTGTATCTCCCAGTCTGGTTGTTTGTGTTTTTCCTCTGATTCCCCCTCCACAGACAAGTGCGGACAGAGTGTGTTGCGTGAGGCCGGGCCTCTCCCGAGCATCCCTGGTGAATACAAAAGAGGCCTAATGCACAGACCTGGTCCTTCTCCTGGTGATGGCTCTTATGGGAGTTCATTGTACATATAGACTAATTAAATGAGACGATGAGATGGGCCAGGAGATCAAGAAGGGAAAAGCAGGAGCAGGGGAGGTATGTTGGAGAAGGAGGTGCCCACAGGGCATTTGAAGGGCGAAGACACTTCCAACACACAGGAGTGCCCCCACCCCATCCTCGGTGTTTCTTTCCGTGGGTTCAGCTGCCCAGGGTCAGCCGTAGTCGGGAAGCCGGCAACCCTCCTTTCGCTGTACCCTTAGGTCAGTAGTAGCCTAACGCTATGTCACAAGGCCTGTCATTCCCCCTACTTCATCTCATCACACAGGCCTTTTACCATCTCGCATCATCGTATGAAGGGAGAGTACAGGACTGTAAGATATATAGTTTTTAAAGATCTGTTTATTTATTTGAGAAAGAGAGAGAGAGAGCACATGAGGGGGGGAGGGGCAGTGGGAGAGAGAGAAAAGCAGACTCCCCACTGAGCTCAGAAACCCCCACTGCAGGATTCATGCTCACGACCCTGAGATCATGACCTGAGCCAAAATCGAGAGTCAGACACTTAACCCCCTGAGCACCCCAGGAGCCCCAGGACAGTAATGTATTTTGAGACAGAGACCACATTCGTATTACTTTTACTACATTATATTATTAGAGTTGTTCTGTGTTATTACTAATCTCCTGCTGTGCCTAATTTGTCAATCAAACTTGATCATAGGTATGTATGTATAGGAAAAAACACAGTATGTATAGGGTTGAGTATTATCTGCGATTTCAGGCATCCACTGGGAGTCTTGGAGCGTGTTCCCTGTGGATAGGGGGGACTACTGGTACAAAGGAGAGGAAGCTGGTAGGCCGGATGGTAAACAGCGATCTAGGCTCACTTTTAGTCCTATGACTATTGGCCTAATGCGCTGTTTGGCCACAGGACAACTATGTGTTAAATTCGTGACTCCCCTCACCCGGCCAAGTTCACTTGCTTGTTGACACTTGTACTATCTGCTAATGTATTGGGTTTAAGAAAAGCTTTCCTTTTATAGTTTTACATCTACAAGTGGTGGTGGGGGGTGGAAATCCCGAGGAAAAAATGCAAAATCCAGAACATTCAGCCATGTTGGGTTTTTCATTTCTGTTCTAAATAAGCCTCCTACGTGGTCTGTGTTGAGCTTCACAACTGGGTTCTTCAATTTTTTGAGTGCATACCCCTTGGGAAATGTGGGGAAAGTCCAGGTTCCCTTGGTCCAGTTGGTCTGCGTGATTTTGCACACAAATTCTGGACTCTCCAGAATTTTCCACTGACTCCTAAGGTCATATGGTGAGCTCCTTGCATTAGAAGACTATCCAGCAAATCCCAGACTTGAAATTCTGTAATCATTAGCCTCTCGCTGGCCTGAAAATCATTATTTCTTGTCATTTTGCATCTGGACACAAAACCCGGATCTTCCTTGTTCACTTCTCTCCTGAGATGACTTGCCTTCCCCCTCACTACCTGACTGAGCTCTGAGCCAAGAATCAGGACCTCCATAGTGTGTGGGTGTATTAAGTTAGGACAATACCAACTGCTCTAACAAATAAAGCTCATCATCTCAAAGATGTCCCAGCAGAGACGTTTACTTGCTGTTATGGAGGCCTCCAATGCAAGTGCTTTTGGTCATCAGATGACCCTTCCAGCAGGTGATCCAGGATTCAGGCTCCTTCCACATCAAGGCTCTGTGTTTCCGACAGTGTCATTGTGCTCATTGGCAGCTATCTGGTGGAAGGGGAGAGGACCGAGCATAGAGGATCACACATGAGAGGATTTCATGGCCAAGCCCAGAAGTGGCACACACGACTTCCAACTTGCGTTCTGCTAGCCAGAATGCAGTCACATAACCATCCTTAACTGAATTGCAAGGGAGGCTGGAAATGTTATTCCTGGGCCTGAAAGAGAAAGCTCGATTGTGGAACAGGTACCCTTACCCTCAAAGAACTGTGGGGCAAGCTGCTCAGAGTCCCCATGTAGCCATTTTCCTTCCTCCTTTTGTAGACTCAGCTTCTAAGGCACTCTGCTACTACCGAGAAGGCAGGCCTTTTCTCTGGCATCAGACAGATGGGACTTCAAGTCCAAGCTCTGCCGATACCTAGTAATAGGTTCCTGAAAGTCCCTTTGCCTCTCTGTGCCTCAGTTTACTCATCTGTAAAATGAACCACAAAAATAGCTCTAACCTCATGACATTGGATAGATTATAGGAGAAGGCATTAAGTGAAGCTCTCAGTACAATGTCTGGGGAGTTGTAAGCACTTGGATATTATAGTACCAATGCTACTACTAATAATTATTACAAAAATAGTACTAATAGGGCGCCTAGGTGGCTCAGTTGGTTAAATGTCTGCTTCTGGCTCAGGTCATGATCCCAGGGTCCTGGGATTGAGCCCCGCATTGGGCACTCCATGCAGTGGGAAGCCTGCTTCTCTCTCTGCCACTCCCCCTGCTTACTCTCTCTCTGTCTGTCAAATAAATAAAATCTAAAAACCAAACAAAAAAAACGCCAGTAGTAATATTATTATAGGCTAGTCCGGTCTCTGAAAATGAAGAAAAAAATCCAAGAGACAAACTGAGATTCCAGTAAGAACTGAGATAAAACGTGGCAAGAGGCTGGCCTGGAGTAAAATTAAAAAGAATACCAGTTAAACAAGAACTTTTATAACCTTTCTCTTGAATCTGAAAGAAATCAAGAATAAATAATTTAAGGATCTAATAAATACATTGGGAAAGGAGAGTCAAGGACCTACAGAAGCATAAAGTGGCCCAAATCCCTGCTTTGGAGGTTTTTCAAAGTCACCAGTCCCCCTCTGCAAAATTAAGGTCTCTTCTTCATTCTCATCCTCCTGTCTTGGCGGCATTTCACACTGCACAGTCTACCCGGTATTTGTTTGTTTGTTTTTTAAGATTTCATTCATGCATTTGACAGACAGAGATCAAAAGTAGGCAGAGAGGCGGGGGGGGGGGGGGGGGCGGGCGAAGCAAGCTCCCTGCTAAGCAGAAAGCCCGATGTGGGGCTTGATCCCAGGACCCTGAGATCATGACCTGAGCCAAAGGCAGAGGCTTTAACCCACTGAGCCACCCAGGTGCCCCACTACTCAGTGTTCTTGCTGTGAGGATTGTTCTGACTTCTTTTCCAGCCATCCTCCTCCTGCTGATTGACCAAGGCCTTCCCCAAGTTCTGCCCAGGCCCTCTCAGTGTGCCGGCTCAGTCTTCATTCAGCTCCCCTTTCTTCCCCTCCATCCTGCTCCCAGGAACACTTCCCCTGAGATCCTGGGCCCCCTGACACCTAAATGAGCTCCTTTTTGCCAAATAGCCTGCTTTTCTCAATTATCCCATTTCCATCAAGAGATGGCCCCCAGGGGTCATAGAGTGAGGAAACAGAGCCCAAAGAAGCCTCCGTCTTGGACATCTAACCAGGAGCTACAGTGCAGCAAATAATTCCATTTCCCAAGTCAAGGCAGGTGTTAGGGAAATGGCCAGTAGGACTATAAGCTTCCTTCTCAGCTCAGCTTCCAAAGCTGCAAAGCCAATGCCTTATTCTGGGACAAAGGCCCCAACCACAAAGTTCCAGCACTGCTTTTTCAGAATAAGATGGGTCCAGTCTGTTCAAATAAATTAACACTCTCTTCTCAGCTGCCCCATTATCTGCAACACAAAGTTCGCATGCCTATTTGAATAGAGATGAGAGAGAGAACATAGAAAGGAGGAATATTTATCATTTACCAAAATAAGTATACCCAGCACCTCTCTTTAAAAAAAGGAAGGAAAGAAAAGGAGAGGAGAGGAGAGGAAATGAGAAGAGAGGAGAAGGGAGGAGAGAAGGAAGGAAGGAAGAAAGGGAGGGAAGGAGGGAAAGAGGACATTGTCTAAGATTAATATTCCATTTTCGTGGCCCAGGCTTTTGTTCTCCAGGTTATGTTGTCTTACACCAAATTAATCGTCTGCCACGTGCCTTCCGATGTTTGATCACTTTAACCCAAAAGACACTTTTTTACAGTGTAAGGGTCTTCATGTGGAAGTTGTAACACTTTCACAACACATTGGGAGTAACGGGCGCTTTGAAGCAGGGGCCGGGGGCGGGGGCACCAACTAGTTTCCTTCCACTCAGTTCCTCATTATAACTGTCCTTCTGCAGTGTTCTCAATTATATTTTAAACAGCTCTGAAGATGCATTGATGTAGCTCGTTCTTTTTACATTAAAATCTGTCTTTGCAGAACAGAGTCACAGCTGGGGATTGTGGAGAGTTGCTATGGCCCCAGAAGAAAGAAAAGCAAGTGCCCGTGGAAGGATAATGTATCCCAGCCTTTTCCTTTGCAGCTTTAGCTCTCAAGAGTGAAATAATTACAACAGACCTCATTTGAGGCAAAGGAAACTGATGAAAGCAGATATTTTAATTCAAAGATGTAGCTTTTCCTTCCATGGGAGTCTTTAAGAGCACACACATCCACAACAGATGGCTCAGGGAGCAAGTAGTCCTGTCTGTTATAGGATTGTGGATAGAGCTGTCTTCTTAAGGCCCCTTTGGAGCCCATAATCCATGAGGCAAATGATGTTATGACCTTTGTCCTATCCCACCCCTTGTTAAAATACAAAAAGTGAAAATCACAAACTGCTCCCCTTCTAAAATGTCTCCAATCAGTCTTGAATATTATTTCAGGGGAAGTAACTTCGGCAGTTCTTTGGATCTCTAAGTTGGGTGTACACTTGGGTGATTAACAGGCAATTTAAACTTTCAGAGCAGACCAAGAGTGTCGGAGCCTGATAGCTAAAGTCTGTGTTTGAGCAGTACAACACCGCCACCTAGAGGTCAAACACCAAGGCATTGGCCACTACAGTCAAACCAGGTGAAGAGGCTAGCCAGGTTGCTGCCCAGACCAGAAGGGCATCCCCTCCTTCCCATCAAAGCTGAGATGAAAGGCAACTTATTTTTTTTAAATAAAGATTTTATTTATTTATTTGACAGAGTGAGAGACAGCAGCGAGAGAGGGAACACAAGCAAGGGAAGTGGGAGAGGGAGAGGCAGGCTACCAGCTGAGCAGAGAGCCCCGGGACTCCATCCCAGAACCCTGGGATCATGACCCGAGCCAAAGGCAGGCGCTTAACTGACTGAGCCATCCAGGCGACCCATGAAAGGGAATTTAAATGAGCACAGGTTTTTCTTAACATGTGGGATACTGAGGATATGCTTCCCCCATCCCTACCAACAAGGACAGGTACTGAGCAAGTTGCCAAGAAAGCAGAGAACAGACCCACCCAGGTCCAAGGTGCAGAGGGAGGGGAGTAGATGGGGGAAACCCGAGTGGGTGGAGGGCTTTTAGGGAGGATTTGGCATTTAAGCTGAGCTTAGCAGGATGAATAGAATGTCTATACCGCAAAGGAAGCAGATTCCAGGCTGAAAGAACAGATCAAGCTACTAGGCTCGACTGTGAAAATACACAGGCTTTACTCTGTGACACAACCAGGTCACTGAAGGTTGAATTGAGACACTTGGAAAATGCGGGCGCCTGGATAGCTCCCTTGGTTAAGCCGCTGATACTGGATTTCAGCTCAGGTCCTGATCTCAGGGCCCTGGGATGGAGCCCTGGATATTGGGATCGAGCCCTGAGTTAAGCTCTGCGTGGTCTCTGAGCTCAGCAGGGAGTCTGCTTGGGATTCTCTCTTCCTCTCCTTCTGCCCCTCCTCCTGTTCACACACTCTCTCTCCAATAAATAAATCTTAAAAAAAAAGAAAGACACTTGGAAAATGGAATCGTACTTCCAATACCACGGAAAACATTTCAGCGAAGTGTCCTTCGGTGTATTCATTATACACGGCTTGAATAGACATTTCTTAGTGTCACACTGACACTGAACATGGGGTACAAACCAAGGCAAAACAGCTTCTCTACTGCAGTCTTCTCGGAACCTTTAATACTGGACTGAAAATAGTAAATTTCCAAGAGACTACAGAATGCAATTTCTAAAATGTGACTATAGAATTTTTTCTACAAAACATCTCATAAGCAAACCCTTCCTCCCTATTTAGGGAAGCAAGGTCAAGTGGTGGTTTAAGGATACAAGTTCTAGGGGCGCCTGGGTGGCTCAGTGGGTTAAACCTCTGCCTCTGGCTCAGATTATGATCTCCGGGTCCTGGGATCAAGCCCTGCATCGGGCTCTCTGCTCAGCGGGGATCTTGCTTTTCTCTCTCTCTGCCTGCCTCTCTGCCTACTGGTGATCTGTCAAATAAATAAATAAAATCTCAACAACAACAAAAAAAGGATACAAGTTCTAGAATCAAGCTGCATGGTTTCCAGTTCTAACTCCACCATCCACAATTGAATCTCTATGCCTCGGTTTTCCCATCCTCAGAATGGGAATATAATCCCTACAACACAAGGTGCTGTGAAGATTGTGTGAGGTAATACAGATAAATCACTTAAAATAATGCTAGCAGCTGCTGCCAATTCACGTCTCTCCTGGCTGCTCTTAGATCCGCAGGCTCCCCAGCTTTGTGGGAGCAGTTCGGGGAAAATGCTGTTAATGGAAACACACCCCAGCCACGCCAAACTGCCACCCACATTCCCTTTAAAGACTATGTTCCTTCAGGGTCTCTAGGGGAAGAAGGGGAGTGTTTTAAGTTACTTTACTAGCTTAGATGGAAAATAGTAACAATATTCACTAGTAATCTCTTCTGGACATAATCAGAAAAGCTTTCAGCATTTGCAAATCGAAATGGGACAAATCGACACACATTGCTCTCCCCAACCACAAAGCTTGTAACTATCTTAATTTTATCTTTAAAATCATTTCTCTGTAAAAGCACAGAACTCAAAATGTAGAAAGGTAATTAACTCACAAATACCTTCAGCATTCTATATTGGGACTTCGTTGTGTGTGTGTGTATGTGTGTCTGTGTTGAGACTGTGTGAGTGAATGGGAGAGGAAGTGAAACAGCTGTTAACTGCTTGCGGCAGAAGATTATAAAGTTTTTATTTAGCCTTCTGGAGCAGTGCTCTCCAAGGTAGCCTGGAACCAATGAACAGGCAAACCCCCTTAAGAGTTTTATAGGATTCTTCCATTTCCATTAATCCCAAGTTGTTTTCCTCATTCACTTGCTGTACTTCACCACTTTTCTCCAAGTTTTCTCCTACATCACCCCCTGAATTTATAATTTTCCACAGTAATAGGGGAAAGAAAGAATTCTTGGACACCCATGTGTCATGGTTATTTTCATCTTGGGGCATTATCTCCATTGAACCAATAGCAGTGTGAGGCTGAAGATACAGGCAGGCCATACTGGGCAGCCACAGCCGGCGCGCAGGCCCCCCCGTGCACGAACTACGTCTGGGACTAGGTTGGCCAACATTGATTTACCAGGACAGCACTGGTGCTCACCGGTCACTCGGGCATCATTATGAATGGCATCCCTTCCACTCTCAACAGTATCCTGGTGAATTTGTATGGTCATCCTCTCTGTAACTCTAGACAATCTTCTCTACTCCTCCAGACTTCAGCTTACCTAATTTGGAAAAGGATATGGGATTAGATAGTATTTTAAGAGGTTCGATCTTTTAATCTGCTTCTGTGGTTTCCATTTCAAAGTTTTAAAATTGAATTCTAAAGTAATCCGATGGTGAAAATTTTAAGATCTTTCAACCTCTCGACTCTTTCCTCTCTTCTATAAACTAATGCATACTTTACCCCCAATCAATTTAGTTCTGACCTAACATTTAAGGGTCAATAATCAGTATCCCAGGAACTGGAAGAACAAACAAGCTGGCATTGGTAGAAATTTTAATATGGTGTCCTACTTAATTCATCTCCTTACCCCTTCCTGGCTTGGCTATAACGCATCAGTTATGCCAGGCCCTGCATATTCCTCATCACGAGAGAGATCTGTTGGTATGAAACACCATAACCAAAAAACCATTTTCACCTAGGCCTGGACCACCTACCCTAAGCAGAAATGGGCCATGAGAGATGTCTGGACACGGGGCATGAAATTCCTGCATCAGGACAGAGCCTGAAGTCCTAACACATATAGCATGTTAACCATATGAAGCAGCAAAAGAAATGGACAGAATGATAAAGTGAGACAACCCAATGTCCCGTCATCCCACCCTCTTCATATTGGAGGCAAATAAAAAACTTATTTTGGAGTAAATACATTTATTGATACCCATTTTATATAGTTCAGTGAAATAATCTATAAATATAAAAGCATTTTCTTTTGGATATCACCATGGTCCATGTAAATACTCAACAGTCAGAATCATCTGCAGGAAGCACTCCAAGTCACACTGTTAGGTTTACAGACCTGAATATACATATTTCATTAAACAGTGGCACTTATGTACTCAAGTGGTCCAGTGGCTTTGGAACATAGGACTACTGGGCATGTTGAGTAAAAATAATGGGTCACTTTAAATCAATGGACAGGGTATCAACGATCAACAAAAAGAAACAATTATGAATTAATGTCCTAGGTGAAGAAAGTACCACAGTTGACACTTGGTGTCAGAATACTGGAGACAAAGTCTGTTTAATGTCACATGCTGTGGCGCCATGTGCTCTCTCCAACTCCCAGTGGACAGTCCACCAGTGCCTTAGGGTCATTCATGGCCAACAAAACAGCAATTCGTAAAGAATCTAGATAGCTTAGAATAAAAGGTATGTAGCGGCTGGTACCACGTCTAAAGAAAAGTGAGCTAAATATTTCAATGACATAATGAGTTTCTCCTCTAAGAGGAGAAGATTGTGGGGAAAACAAATTTTTTAAATTCCCATCGTTACACTGATCATGATCACTTATCTAACGGAGGAGAAAGAACCCAAATATCTGGTACCCAAAACACAGGTGCAAAAACTTTTTCTTGTTTTAAGAAGTTTCAACACTTCCGAGAGAATTAACGCAGCAGCCAGTGATGAGCCTCGCTCTCGACGTGATGCAGCATAAAACTTTCTCGTTTCTTCAGTAACAAATACAGGAATGTCCTTTGCTGCGGTCAGACCATGTGTCTTCTGAGTTAGCAAGCAAATGCATTTAAAACGTCTTAGGGTGTGCAATGTCCAAAATTGAAATCTGAGAGGCAGTGTTAGAACTTAAGCAAGACAGGATTTGTAGAGACTACTCAAATGAAAACCTAAGTGAAGCATATAAAAATTCAGTTCTTTCTACTATTTCCAACTGGTAATTGACAGCAACATTCTCTGGTAAGGATGGGAAAGTGGTGTTATCTCCAGGTCCAAAATATCCCAACTACTTAAAATAGGACCCCAAAGAGGAGAAAGACACACTGAGTTCTGTGGTCTCTAGAATTCTCTTTTTTGCCATTTTTTTAAAAAAAGAAATAGTAGCTTCAGTTGCACACCACCGGTTGAAGGGGTTTTCATCCAAATGAGAAACTCTCCCCCTTGTCTCTAGTGGATCAGGCACCAGGATTCCCACAAGCGGCAGCTCCCCTGTCCTGTAGCACGTGGCATCTGACCCTGGAGTGAAGAGTAAGCTGGCACAGAGCCCCGACAGCTGGAATTCAGGCTAGATGGCATTTCGCGGCGTGCCATTGTGTGTCAGCGCTTTCAGGCTGGGGGCGCTGGTCTGGTGACCGCAGCTCCTGTGAGAAGTCACACCCACCTCAAAAACCTCATGAATAGCTTTCCGGAAACAGTGGAAGTTGTAGTCTATTAAACCTGCAAGAGAGAAAAAGGAAGACCAGGCCCCCTGAATGTCAACTGTGAAATTATCTACTAGGAAATATTTGGTGACAGAAGAAAACTGGTTATGTATTAAAAAATGCACATCCAACTGAGGAATTTTCTCTGCTAGAAACATGATAAAGCATATACCCCAACTGTTAACACTGGTTACCACTGGAGCCTGGGAATGAGCTAAGTAAATAAATAAATCCATCAGAAGGTAAATTTGCCAAGAAAATCTACAATAAAATCTGAAGGGTAAGTAAAATACTTTTCAAATTATCAAGCTTTTTCCTTTCATAAGTCTTTCGGGCAGCCCATGAAGAGCTGATGGGAACAGCAGGAGCAGGAGTTTGGCACCCTGCCCAGGGGAGCCCTGGGGTCTGGAGGTAGCAGAGAGGCCCACCAGCAAGAGCCTCAGGCAGCCTACCCCTGCTCTCTCCAGGCAATGCAGCTCCTCCAATGTTTCATGAACTAGCTTCCAAATAAGATTTTGGTCAAACAGTTCTGTTTTGTGATAGAAATAGCCAGTTGCCTACCAAAAATCCACTTTCCCCCCTTTCTTCCTTAGTAATGGAAACCCAATTTCCGATGAGCACAATGATTCTCAGCTAAAACATTATACTTCCCGGCCTTCCTCGTAACTATGTATGGCTACAGGACCAATTCTGGCCACTGAGATAGGTGGAAGCACGTGGGAGCTCTGCGAAATTTCCTTAAAAGCAAAAGGATGTATTCTTTCCCCAGCCTTGTTCCTCCTTACTGTCTGGAATACGGAGCTCCAGCAGCCATTCTGGACCATGAGGTGACCTTAAGAACAGACGCCAGTTAGAAGAATGGCAGATCAGAAAGAGAAGCATCACATGCCCTTGAGAATACTGGAACATGAAGACAACCACACAAAAAACAGATAAAAACAATATGGTGTCCAAATGACTAAAAATGTCACAGAAGTCTATAGGAAGGAGAACCCAGTGCAGGGCAAGGGCAGCCAAGAAAGCCTCAGGGATAAGGCAGGACTTTGGGGATACAGGCAAGGTTTAAGTAGGCTGGAAAGAGAACAGTATCACAAAAAAACAGCAGGGAGCTGGCAATGAGAACACAGCACAGGTGAAAGACAGGAAAGAAACTGGAGTGACTAGAGATAGGGGCAGAGAATTCTTGCTGGGAAGTACTGGGAATCAAGTCTGACTAAGGAGATTAGAGTCAAATCCCAGAGGTCCTTCAGACTCAAGAAGGAAAAAAAGCTATAAAAGTTTTGGTAAGTTCAACTACATTAAAAATGATTTCTGTGAAAATGGTAAAATAAAACTGACCATCAGGGATACCTGAACACTAGGCCAGAGATCTGACGACATTACGCAATCATTGTTCTTTTTTTTTTTTTTAAAGATTTTATTTATTTGACAGAGATCACAAGTAGGCAGAGAGGCAGGCAGAGAGAGAGGGGGGGAAGCAGGCTCCCCGCTGAGCGGAGAACCCATTGTGGGGCTCAATCCCAGGACCCTGGGATCATGACCTGAGCCGAAAGCAGAGGCTTTAACCCACTGAGCCACCCAGGAGCCCCCATTGTTCATTTTTTTGTTTATTAATGGCATCATTATGTTTTAAGAAAGAATGCTATCTTGTAGAGATACCTGCTGAAATCTGTAGAGACAAAATTATTTGATCACATCAGAGGTTTTAGAATAACCCAGTAGAGAAAGAGGTACAAAAAGAAGTAAGATTGGCTATGATTTTTATAATTATCCAATCTGGGTGAAAAAAAGGGTTCATTCTCTTATCTTCTCTACTTTTTTATGCTTGACAGTAAAAATTAATAACTTTGCTGGTAGGATAAACAGAACACAAGACTGACCATATGCTGGGAACTGCTGAAGCAGGATGATGGCTACATGGGCGCTCACTGTGTTGCTCTGCCCTTGTATATATATTCGAAAACTTCTGTAACCAAAAACGGTTTTGTTTTTAACTTTTTTTTTTTAGATTTTTATTTATTTACCTTCAAGAGAATGAGAGCGAGAGAGAGAGCACAGAGGGAATGAGCAGACTCCCTGCTGGGCAGAGTCCGACAAGGGGCTCCATCCCAGGAACCTGAGATCATGACCCAAGCCAAAGGCTTAAAGGACTGAGCCACCCAGGTGCCCATTCTTAACTTTTAAGACTAGAATGGAGAAAAATAACCAAGAAGCACAAAAAAGAATAAAGGTATGTAAATAGGTAAATTACCAAAGAACAATCTTGAACTGGCATAAAAGGTACCTGCCATAAGGAAAACGCCTGCTCTAACTAGTGATTAAAGAAGTAAAAATTAGAACCAAATGAGATACCATTTTACACCTACCAGACTGACAAGCATTATCAAGGACATGAAGTGACAAGAGCTCCCACACAGTGCTACTGGGGCCGAAAATGGGAAAGCCAGTTTGGAGAGCGATGTTTAATAAGGCTGAAGATGTATGAACACATCTCTATAAATTCCACTACTAAACATATTCTAGGGGCACCTGGGTGGCTCAGTGGGTTAAAGCCTCTGCCTTCGGCTCAGGTCATGATCTCAGGGTCCTGGGATTGAGCCCAGCATCGAGCCTCGCATCAGGCTCTCTGCTCAGCGGGGAACCTGCTTCCTTCTCTCTGCCTACTTGTTATCTCTATGAAATAAATAAATAAAATCTTTAAAAAAATATTAACATTAGTGAAATATTAATTCACACATTAAATTTTATTTTATTTTTTTATAATGCTTGGATTTTTTTTTAAAGATTTTATTTTATTTATTTGTCAGAGAGAAAGGGAGAGCAAGAGCAAGCACAGGCAGACAGAGAGGCAGGCAAAGGCAGAGGGAGAAGCAGGCTCCCTGCCGAGCAAGGAGCCCGATGTGGGACTCGATCCCAGGACGCTGGGATCACGACCCAAGCCGAAGGCAGCTGCTTAACCAACTGAGCCACCCAGGCGTCCCACAACATTAAATTTTAAAAAGCAGACTGTACAGCAGGCACTTGTAGCTCTGAACAACAGAGAGCTATAAGAGATCCCTGAGTACTTAAATAATATGATGAAAGCAACTTTCTGAAAGCTAATTAAAGACACTACACAGTAGCCCCTCAAAACACGTGCTGAGTGCGTCACCTCAAGCAGGATATTAGTGCCCAACCACGAGCCTGCAGGGATGAGGGCCCGGACTGACAGTGGGAATGGAAAGAAAACCCAAGAAACAAGTAAGATTTGGTGAAGAGTCAACGTAAACAATATAGGAAAAAGGGGAACACAGAATGCCCTCTGGGAAATGACCTGCAAAGGCCCCTTCACAGTGCCACCACACAATCACCTGACTACAAGGTATCCGAACTTGGATGCCAGGCAATGTTGTAACTGGTAACACCATCAGGGTAGCCAAGAGGGTCAGGAAACAGAGGGGGAAATAGTTCCAACACCACGTACACAATGATAATCAAATATTTAAGTGAAAATGTCTTACTAACAGCTCCAAACATGGGACTGGAATATGGGCCCCAGTCAGAGCTGGGGAGGTCAATTTTTCAATCAACCACATAGAGAAAATTAAGTGGCCATGGCTTGGATGAGCTGACCAAGAGAATAAGTGAAGAAGCAAGCACAAAGACGTGGCTCTGAAAAACAGTCAGAACTGAGAACAACAAAAGAAACCGAAGAGGAGATCAGAGAAACAAATACATAAAATAACTTGGAGAGCTCAGCTTTAGAGAAGCAAAGGGAGAAGGAAACGTCAAGCAGAGAGAGACTGGCTGGGTCACATGCTGGAGAAGGCTGAAGAGGCTACAGGATGAGGAAAGGCCGCTGCATGTAGCAAGAACATGAGCCGGCAACAGGCCCAAGAATCATCTCCGTAAACAGGTGTGGGTAGGAGCCCAGCTGCAGGCATTCAGACATGTATTAAAATGACCCAAAATAAGAAAGGCTGCAATTAAATACCTACCTTAACATAAAAGATCAAAAGAAGGACAAAGTCTGGACTATATATGGAAAGGAAGAGACAAGAGCAGTTTGAGCTGATAAGCATTTAACACTGCAATATTATTTTCTCTGATTTTCAAGAACCTAATAAATTTTTACAAAGAATTTAATATAAAAACAGCCTTTTAAAATGCCATTACCTTTTCGTTCAAAACTTTCTTCCCTAAGAATGCAGACCAGTGCCAAAAATTTAGTCACTTCCTTTAAATAAAGAACAGTTGTATTATTCAGCTTGATAATTGCCATAGATTCTTTGTCATAAGCACTTCCACTTCCATCTTCCTTTAACCTGTTTTAAAAGAAAGTATTCATTACAGGTTTCCCAATGAGGTATTCTGTCACATTTAATTTGCACAATGACAAGTCTTTCCACTCAGTTTCCAAAGTGTCTTTAAGAAAAAATACTGGGGGTTCTGGGTTGCTCAGTGGGTTAAAACCTCTGCCTTCAGCTCAGGTCATGATCTCAGGGTCCTGGGGTCGAGCCCCACATTGGGCTCTCTGCTCAGCAGGGAGCCTGCTTCTCTGCCTACTTGTGATCTCTGTCTGTCAAATAAATAAATAAATAATCTTTAAAGGGGAAAAAAAAAACCACAGAAAAAATACTGGCTTAAATATATGGCAACAGAAGTTCTCATTTAAGAAATAAGGTTCCCGACCCTCCTATACTGTTGGTGGGAATGCAAGCTGGTGCAACCACTCTGGAAAACAGTATGGAGGTTCCTCAAAAAATTGAAAATAGAGCTACCTTATGACCCAGCAATTGCACTACTGGGTATTTATCCTAAAGATACAAACGTAGTGATCCAAAGGGGCACGTGTACCCGAATGTTTATAGCAGCAATGTCCACAATAGCCAAGTTATGGAAAGAACCTAGATGTCCATCAACAGATGAATGGATAAAGAAGATGTGGTATATATATACGATGGAATACTATGCAGCCATCAAAAGAAATGAAATCTTACCATTTGCGACGACATGGATGGAACTAGAGCGTATTATGCTTAGCGAAATAAGTCAACTGGAGAAAGACAACTATCACATGATCTCCCTGATATGAGGAAGTGGAGATGCAACGGGGGTGGGAGTTAAGGTGGTAGGAAAAGTAAAAATGAAACAAGATGGGATCGGGAGGGAGACAAACCAAAAGAGACTCTTAATGTCATAAAACAAACTGAGGGGGGTGG
>ML108400.1:31081-69789 GCA_003697995.1 Taxidea taxus jeffersonii
TCATTTCCATAAAGCCTAAAGTTAAATTAGGAACCAGTACTTACTGTTATCCAAAATAAATTAATCTACTTTTTCGATCCAGCAGAGGCCCTAAGGGAGAAGATACAGTGCAAGCCCCCCAAATAATGGCAGGAGAAACTTTCAGTGATAATTAAATCTGGCACTAGCACACTTTTTCAACTGCTCTTACCCATCCTCTGAAGCAGTAAAACCTAGCAGTCCATCTACAGGGAAATCAAGCTCCAAGTGGAAGCACTATGGTCAGAACAATTCCACTCCATACAGCACCTGCTGGAGGCCTCCAAAATTAATCCCTCCGACCAACTGAGCTGGCAGTCTTCGACATGTCTGAGATCTTGCAAATATATATATACATATAACACTTACCCATATATACAAGACACATCAATTACAACATCAATCATGTCACAGCAAAGTTCATAAGATTGCATATCCACAGGAGAACTGTCTGTTGCAATGTAGATTTTGCTGACAACATCGAAGAGGAAAGCTTTTTCAATACCTGAATTCTAGGAAAAACAAAATTGGAGAAGTATTCAGCTTCAAGAATCAAATATTGTAATTTAACTAAGATCCTGAAATTATGGATTAATACACAAAGACATTTTTAATTGTATAACCCAGTACCAAAGAAGTAAACAGTGTGTGGCTGAGAGACACTTCTGTTATCCAAAGAACAGAAGTGGAATCATGTCTCTGCTCTCATTTACTGACTTAACTGCATTAAATTTTATTTTTCTTCCTCCTCAAATTAAATGAATTACTTGCTAAGACACCATCAGAAAAGTTAACAAAAGAAAAATCCTCCAAAAATCAAGCCATGCTACATTTTCAGTAATCCTTCCTTGTCACAATCATCAACCTCTGATTCAAATGACCTTGCCACCAGAAAGGCATTCTGTGGCAATTAGCAAAACATAAAAGAATTAGTTTGATGTCAACATCTAGCATAACCGAAAAGCCCAAAAGAACTGGGGACCACTACACCCTGAGCCCTTGAAAGTAATGTCTAGAAAATATAATAGTTGAATGTTATACTTATTGAAGGAATATCCTCTTTTATTAGGCTGAACCCTCAAAATAAGAAAAGTGAAATATGATACTAAGATTATAGTTAGCGAGGAAAGGAAAAGATCAATTTTTCAATGTGACCTCCTATAAAGCAGAGATTAAGCAGGAGTCAAATTCCCAAAACCCAGACTTTTCCAGTTACTATTATCCATTCAGGAACCAGATGTCATGAAGATTTTTTCTTTTTATCATGGAGGTTTTTATTAATTAAGAAAGTATGAAGAAATTTTTCACTTCATTTTAAGATCAAAAGGATGAGCACTAAGGAAAGAACTCAGAAAATAACTCAAGCCATTTTTTCTTAGTGTTCTTATGATTTATTTTACGTGTTAAGTGTGTCATTAGCTTTTTGGCCTGATTCAGACTAAGGCAAGACATTTTTTTGGTAGAATTTGATAACCCAAATATATGCAAGAAAATGGAACCAGAAACTATAGTGAATTAACTCACTTACTGATATAAAGATATTTAATAGGTTTTCCAAGGTCGGCAGTTGTGGGATGAGTTTCTGTACCACCTTACTAAAGGCTTCAAATATTGAATGGTCATAGATACTAGTCAAATAAAAGCTGAAAAACACAACACAATTTGATTAATTTGAAACATATTTTAAGTTCAGTGATAATTATAAAATATAAAATTTTATGTTGCTTAACATTTGATTTCACTAAGTTCAAATAAAGCCTTTTTACCTCGCCTGTCATTCCCACTGTTCAAGAAGACAAATGCAGCTTCCCCACCTGGCTTATAACCATCCATCTCTTTACAGCATTTACAAAAGAGCGCAATTTCCTAGTACCCAGGAAAGCAATTTCAGATGCAGGAACCTGAATATTCACCTAAGTCTTTGCAACCCAACCCAAACAACCTGGTTTCTTAAGCCCATAACTGACAAAGACCAAGATAAAAACCAAGAGGGAGCACAAAGAGGGGTGACATTTATTCAGTAAGAATGTAATTCAGGTTTCTACTAAAATGCCATCTCTTCAGAAAGCTCTTTCTTGACCCCACCTAAAACAGCAGCCCTTTTCCCTAATTTTTCCTCATAGCACTGATAAGTACCTAAATTACACTATAAATTTATTTGTAAGTGCTTTTGAGCTGTCTCATTCATCAGAATGTAAACTCCATGAGGACAGAGACTTCGGCAGTCTTGCTCATAGCTACTACCCCACTGACCTGAACAGTGCTCATAAATATTCATCCAATCAACAAATGAACACAGCTGATGCTCAGAATTTATGTAAATGACATAATTAGAAGAACAGGAGCTGGGGCCCTATTAAGCATAGGAATGGAATAGGAATCTGCCTAAAAGGACATACAGTGGAGAAGTAACATCCATAGATTTAACAAAACACCTATGAAAAAGAGAGACCTTTCACATTTTAATACAATTTTACCTGCTATTTTTATTTTTAGCTCATGTAGTTGTTCTACTTATTTATTTATAAGTAAATATTACCAAGTCAGAAACACAGAACTATAGCTATGACCCTTGGCAGGCAATTTAAAAATACTTTCAGGAAGCAGACCTAGGAACCTAACCTTATACAAGATGCGGCTTGACTCTAGATGTTTGAGCAATGAAACAAGTGAGGCCAAGATGACCCCCCTCCATAAGGCACCAGGGACAAGCACTAGGGACAACGGAATATTTTATTGTTTCCTTTAGGCAAAAAGGTTAGCAATGTGGGAAGGTCCTTCAGAGACTCTGAGGCTTGGAAGCAGATGGGGACATGGAGAACCCTACAAGATACAGGGCATTTTAGTAAACTGGATTTCTGGAAACCAGAAATCGAACAGAGCCTAATCCACAGGCATGCTAGTAATTAATAAAAGCTTGATGCAAAGATTCTTCAGAGATTAACAAGACCTAGGGTCCTATAAGGAACTAGAGAAAGGGATGGCGTGTACCTCTGGGGTGGGATGTCCCAAAAAGGGACAAGAAGTGATGTAAAGAGGATTAGGAGAATTCCCATGTGCCCTAGGGAACACAGGACAATCACAGCCTAAAATCCATTGTTAAGTTTAGATTCCCAGAAAGTGAGACTGAGGAATTTCACAGGGAGGCACTTTCACTTTCTCTTACAAATATTGCTAAATTTTTTTAAAGCGTGAATTACTGATAAATATTTTAAAATTTCAATCCAAACTACAGATCAATGACACTTTTTCTACATGACTTCCTAGAAGAATAACTGAAAGACCCTGGCACCTGAGGCCCTAGGGAATATTAGCGGTAGGGATGAGGGGTGGCTTGACCCTATAAGGAAGTCACTGTAACAGACCAGGGATAAGGAAATAGCTACATGTGTCTCTCTTCCCTGCTTCCCCTTTAAGCTATTTATATCAAGAGAACATTTTCTTGGGTACTTTTTATTACTCATATCTACCTATACCACCAAAAAAATACAAAATATAGAAAATATTCCTCACACACTTCCAGAACATAAGCACATAAATCATCAATCCTATCCAGTACTTGTTCTTTAATGATACTTTCTTAATGGTATTTAGTTATGAATCAGCAGTTCTTTAAACCTAACAGGAACCCTAAACAGATTTATAGAACAAACTCACCTAACCCAAACTTCAGAGATTCATAAAAGCATGAACTGTTTTTAAAAACATACACAAGATACATCAGAGTCCAGACTCGAATATGTGCCTCTTTAAAATGCTCTTCCTACTGAAAAAAAATACTGTGAAGACTCCAGCTACAGAGTTCTACAACAACTGTGACAGAGTCCTTGAACTGAGGCAAAATGAAAATAAATAAATAAATGATGAAATCAAGAGAGGGGAGTCCCAAAATAGATTTATGCCATGAGGAAAGAGGCTGATTCCAGTCTCCTGAGATGAATTTTTAAAAGTACCAATGAAAACCCTTCACATGACTTCAATCTCCAGGAAAATGCAAAAAACTGGGAAAGTAACTTCTCAAATACCACCAGGCTCCCAAAACTGAATTCAACAAAGAAGAGATCATGAACATTACAGATTTGGGAAGGGCATACCAGTAACAGAAAGCCACGTGTTTGTAATGACAGAGATGGGAATACATTTAAACATTTTTCAGGGCTCTCATATCAAACACACATGTTGTTACCTAAGGTGGAGTTTTTCTAGCCCAGCATCTGCAAGGTCATCATTGGCCCTTTGATGAATGTCCCTCTGTGTTTCTATTTTGTGATCATCAGACAGACCATCAACTTTGTGAATAAAAACCTCAAAATTCATGTCTGGGTTAACTTTGTAGGCTTTAGAAACAGTAATGTGAAGTCTTGTTAAAGCCTCCATGTAGTCATCCTGTAAGTCAGAACAAAATATTTTTTAAAAAGAAATCTTGTAAAAGTCAGTAACGAGTTAAGAAAGCCTCAAACCACCTCTTTCCCCAACCACAGAAAATATATTATGCTAATTATTCACAAATACTCCAAACATTCAAATACATTAACCTTATCTCTCTAAATCTTTAATCTCTCCAGATTAAAAAATTCATTTACCAAGTCAATGCTTATAATTTTTATATTGATAATATAAGAAAAGGAAAAAGAAAATGGACATTTCTTCCTAATAGAATTTTTTAAAAGTAATCCCAGCTCTGCCATTTATTAGATGTGTGACTTTAAGCAGGTTGCTTAAACTTGTGATCTCAGTTTACCCACCCATAAAATTGGAATTATCATACCTACCTCACAGTATTGTAAAGAATAAATTAAATTGGATCATGTATTTGAAATCCTCCATTACAGAGCCTCTCAATCAGAAAGCTTTCTTAACCAATGTTTAGGCTTCTTAAGGTCAAGGACATGTCCCATTCATCTCAGGGCTTGTCACAAGCTAAGCCCTCAATAAACGCTTGTTGAGTCAAACTCAATTTGGACAACCAAGAAAACTATTCACTTTAATATTTACTGACTCAGTTCTCCTTTTTCTCGTTAGATTATGGGCACCGAGAAGATCTTTCCAGTGAGTGACACCACTATTGTAATAGTTAATGAAGTATGGCAATATCCACTATTAACAAAATAAAAGTGCTCATTAACTAGAACTCAAAAGAGAATAAGCCACTATCTCCTAATCATCTCATATTCTGTACTCGCACAATGGCATGCCTGCACACCTCTGCAGTTCCATCTCCCATACTGCTAGGAAACCTACCAGCAAAGAAATAAGCTGCAAGAAGCACATGATAAAGACGATAAACACCTTTCCTTTGTGTCTACATCTTTTGACAGCAGACAAAAGAAATAAACATTATTCCTACTACCTGTGCATCAATGACATATATCAATGCTCCTGTTCCCCTGAAGATCATCTCGTAGTCAAAAGTTGGGTCAAAAAAGTCCATTTGTCCAGGAAAATCCCATATCTGGAAATTCACAAAGGAGCTATTGGAAATGTCATCTTTATAAATCTTGTTGGTACTTTCCAAAAAGAGAGTCTCATTGGGTGACATTTTATGAAACACCACCTGTTAAAAGAAAGAAGATAATTTTATGACTATTCAACTTTGTACTTAAAGTTCAAAATTCTGAATTAACATATAAATTATTTGATCCCATAACAAAAATTTTAAAAGAGATAAAAAGTGAATGGTGTATCATCAGTACTCACTATCCTTTTACTTCTGAGAGCTGAGAAGGCACCAAATTACTTTCCATCAAATCTATTCTGGAGCTGAAACTTTTCTGCTATTTTCTCTGTACATAGTAAATCCTAGCAGCAGCAATGTCTTTCATGTTAATTCATTTTGTTTCCTGTTAAGCTGTATTAATTCTCCCAAAACCTGCTTTAATATCATCGTAAAAGCTTAGAGCTAAAGTTTAAGAATTTTTGTTCACTGAAAACTTACCGAAATGCCTCTATCAGGCTTTGAAAATTAGAAAGCTAACTGCCTAGACTCTGCCTTCACTGAATTTGCAGTCTTGTGGAAGAAATAAAACAGACAGTAATTACACCAAGTAGAAAATGACTGGGGGGTGGGGGAGTCAGGAGAGGAGTTGACAGGGAAATGACTGCTCCCATGAGAAAAGAAATAGTAAAAGCAACTGTTAAGAATCAGGATAATCACAATCCATACAACTCTAGCATAAAGCTAATTTGTCTCTCACTGTTACTTTCTAGAAAAGGAAACTGGGTAGTTACTATCAAAGTTTAGTCAATGAGTAACAATCCAGAAGAATTAAATTCAGTTTGCTAAAACCCTACCATGAATTTACTCAAAATTTGCTATAGAGGTGAGAAAATAAAACCCAGCAATCCAGTAAATCCAGAAGTAAGTAAAACACAGTAATCCAGTAACTTCATTAAAAGGCTACTTTTCAAAACCATGTTTACAAAATATCACACATTTATTTTAGATAGACCTTTGCAACGGAATGGAAAGGGCAACAGACCAGGTATCTGGCGTCTTATTACCAGCTCACTTGTGTGTGAGGTGGGTGGCTAATGAAAACCTTGCCTCGGTTTCCCCCTTACTAAAAAGGGTCTAGCCCTCCGTTCGTTCCTGACAGACCCGAAGTGAAAGCAAATGGCCTAACAAAGGTCTGCAAATATTCTCGAGGTCTCAGAAGATTTTTGTATCTGCACCCATAACAGGAGGGACTATAACCAGCAATTACACTCGCCCGGCCCCAAATACTAAAACTGGTGGAATAACAGCTCCCCAATCCCCAGCGATGTTAAATTCTCCTTCGTAGTAGTAAGCATTAAAACGGCCAGTGACTTAGTCACAGCTCTTCCTGACGCTGCTCCCTGGGGCTCACCTGGGAAGCCCTGCAAACTCAGGTCACCTGAAGTGAGAGGAATACACAAAATCGTGGCATGGGAGGGAGTCGGACAAGTTCTCCAAGTTGGAATTGCAGAGTACGTCTCAGTTTCGGAAAGGACTCTGGGGTTGGGTCCCAGGGGGCGGAGGTCCCGGGCGGTGCCAGCGGCACCTGCCTCCCTCCAGCCAGTCTCGCCTTCGGGGACCCACTTGGCCTCGGCTGACTTGGGCGTGGACTCCGAGTCGGGGTCCTCCCCTGGGCCGCGCCTCTGGCCCCGCTCCCCAGAGGACAGAAAAAGCGCGGTGGGACAGCCCGGCCGGCCAGCCCCGGCCGCCGCCCTCCTCTGGCCCCCCGCCTCTACGCGCCCGGCGGCCACCCAAGCCCCTGGGAGGGGGAGGGGGCGCCAGGGAACCCGGCGCGGTCGCACTCACCTTCTGGATGGAGGACTTGCCGCTGCGCCGGAGCCCCATGAGCAGAATCCTCGGCTTGGAGCTGTCAGCGCCCCCGGGGCCACAGCCTCCGCCGGCCCCCGCCCCAACCCCGCCGCCCGCTGCTGCCGCCTCCTCTTCCTCCTCCTCCACGCCGTAGCCGAAGTCCTTCGGAAAGGAATCCGCCGCGCCGTAACTGCCGGCCAGGGGCGTCTCCTCCGCCCCGTACTGCAGGGACATGGTGCTGGAGCCGCCGCCGCCCGCGCCCTGACAGGCCAGGCCAGGCCAAGCCAGGCCGCCGCCTCCCCAGTCCGCCGCCGCCGCCGCCCCCGGCAGCCGCCACCGCCGCGCGGCCCGCCCCCTAGGGCCCGACTCTCATAGGCTCCGCGCCGAGACCCAGCCTTTCATTGGCCGCCCGAGCTGCCACTCGGGAGCAGCAGGGTAGGTGGTGCCCGTCACGTGCCCGGAATCACCTGACTTGGAGCCGTGGAGGGGGGAGGAGGAGTCACGAGGAGGGTGGCCCGGCCGGCCGGCCGGCCGAGCCCTCTGCCCTCCGCCCTACCGAGCACCTCGGTCCTGCCCAGCCACGCGCCTTGTTCCTCGCTGCCCTTCTGCCTTCTTGGGAGCTCTGGAGGCCATCGCAATGGGAGATGCTCTCTGGGCATTTGGGGGAAGAACTGATTGTGCTCCTACAATGGTACTCGCCCAACCAGTATTTACTGATGCCCGCGATCTCCTGGGGGGGACAAGGGACACAAAAACTGAAACGGACTCGGATCCTGCCTGCCCTCATGGTGCTCGGAGATTAAGAGAGCTCGGATCTCTGCGTAAGTAGCTTCGGTACGAGATATGAAGTGTAAAGGTCAAAGGTGCAGGTAAAAATGCTCGGGAGTTGGGAGGGTGAGAAAGTCTGTAAGGAAGTGGCGTCTGAGCAGGTCTAGATGGATGGATATGGTTGGGATATGCAAGGATAGGGAGGAGCCAGCCTGAGTGAAGGTAAAGCCTCAACCAAAGGCAGAGTCAGGGTGTGATACAGTTCGATCTAGCATGTAGCAGGAAAGCAAATGCAGCCAAGCTAGAACAGCTTATCCTCCCTCTTCGGCAAATCAGACGGTGGTTACTACTACCACTTCAAAATCAGAAGGACTCAGTTTCCCCTTTTTCCCCACCCGGTCTACTTTGCATGTAACTTATCCTTCCCAGACCCCATAGAACATTACATCTTCTGTGACCTTCAGCTTACAGACCAGAGGAATGAATAATGAAAGCAAACTAAAATGCTTTCACCAGATTGGTTTGAGAAAGGTAGAGGAATTTTCACTCTTGATAATCAGGCTTTGGAATTGGAAATTTGACGAAACAAGAGCCTCCTCTTAAAATGGAGGTGATGGCGGTGGCACTGATTTTCCAAAAACTTTAACTTCTAGATTATGAAAGGAAAGCATGTTCTTGCCAGGTCTGGGACTTAGTTACATCTGAATATATATGTTAAAGGTAGGACACATCCTCAGAGACCATCTAGTCCAGTCTCTCTCCTAAACAGAGTCCACTCTGTAGCACCCCAGCTTCAGTGTTCCAAGGGAAGAGAGCTCACTATTTCAAAAGGCAGGCACATCCACTGAGGTAAAACTTTGTTTGGAAGTCTTCTATTTAGACTAAAAACCACACTCACTGGAGCTTAAAATGAAGCAATACAGGAGTAGTCTTCATCTTTTTCATGACAGCCCCTCAAATATTAGGTTGCAGTCTTCATTACCTACTAAGTCTTCTCTGTTCACATTGAACATACTCCGTTCCTTTGACCGTCCCTTCTGTGCTGATGTACAGTGGACCTTTCTGTGATGATGGAAATGTTTTTAAACCATACTGCTCAGTATAGTAGCCACTGTGGATTGAGCATTTGAAATGTTGCTACTGTGACTGAAGAACTGAATTTCTTGAATTGTAGTTCAGATGTGGCTAGTGGCTACTGTATTGGACAGCCACAACCTTGTGTTTTTAAATGCGTTCTCCCTGTTGATCATTCGCTTTTTTTACATGCATTTGAGCTTGTCAACATCCACCAAATGTCTGGCGCCTGCAATTCAATACTAACCAATACAGCCTTAGGGATGACTGTTTTGCACTTGGACAATATTTCTATTAATGCTTTCCAGAATGGAATTTTTTTTTTTTTAATATCCAGAGTATATGTGGTTCACAGTGATAATCACTGGAACTAGTATTTTGTCAGCAATCCTAGTGCCTAAACTTGTACCACTGCATTTTTTAACCTAAATATAAGACTTGACATTTCAGCTTTTTGGCTTAGGCCCAGAAGTTGGGGTACTCCAAGTTAATCATTTTCAAACTTGTTTCAATATAATTTACCAACCAGCCAACTTTGTGTCATTTACAGATTTTGGCATTACACCATGTGACCCATATGTAGTCCTTTACAATTTACAAGGTACTTTTCATCTGTTATATTTAATTTGATCCTTACAACAACCCTGTGAGGTAGGTAAGATATGAAATCTACATTTTATAGAAAAGGCAGCTGAATGAAGCGTAGCAGGATCTGAATGGATGATGTCCTTTTTCTACTCCATTGAGCATCTTCTTGTACATTCTCTTCATCCATATCCTTGATGGAAATGATGAAGAGGACCTCCAGAGTTCAGGCTGACTCTGAATTCTTAAATAGCACTGACTGATAGAACAGTATAAACAGGTCAGTTTCCTCTTAAAAATGTGGTTATCCAATCCACTGTTTGCCATTCTGTCCAAAAGGATGATACAGGAGACAGTAACCTAACTTATGTAAACACTAATACTAGTCCGATAGTAGAGAAGCAAATGAGGGTTGGCTGCCAGAAAAAAAATTCTGCTTGTCTGTATTCCACAAATGGACTGCCATACCAACTGCTTAAAGAAGCCAAGTCTCCCTCTCTTTGAAAATCCCCATGGGGCCATGTTTTATTGTTCTTATGGTTCTTAGCACTTCCTATCCCACATTATAATTGCTGATGTACATGTCTTATAACTAACTTCAAGTCATTCATCTCTGTAACACCCAGCACTCAGCCTACTGCTGAGCATGTAGGAGGCACTCAAATTGGTAAAAGATAAACCGACTCAAGTGAATGTTCTTCCAACAGTATCTGGCCCCCCTCCAAAAACAAACTTGTGACTAGAAGAGACACAGACCATTGCCACATTCTTGCCAACATGACTGATTAAAATGCCCTTACAATTAGCTCGGTCACAGTTTCCAGCAAGTGCTGAGGCTTTTGCTAGTTAAATCAGCTTCCACTGATGCGTTCTGTTTTCTCCGTGTGGTTTGACCAAAGAGTAAAGACAGGTTCTCTAACAATAGGTTACCAGGATGACTCTTAATAATGTCAAGTCAGTCAGTAAGGAATATAAGTGACCAGTAAAATGAAACATCTGACTGTACGTCTTCCAAAAGAAAGGAAAAGGACTAACAAACAAGAATATAGTGCTTTACCATTTACAGATCTTTCACATACATTCCATTTGACCCTCACAACAACCCTGTGAGGTAGGCAGCACTGATATTATTCTTCTCATTTAACAGATGAGGAAAGTGAATCTCAGAGCAGTTAACTGAAGTGCCCAAGGTTCTACAGTTAGTAAATAATTTGTATTAATATCAGTCTTTGGCCTAAAAATTCAGCACCCAACCTCGCCTCATACTTGCTGTACCTACTTCACAGGGATAATGAAGATAAAATGAATTCAAGGCTAGAAAAATACTTTGAGGGAAAAAGCACTATATAATTATACCCGCAAACTATAATTTTCCACAATATATGGCTCATTCCCCTTCTCATCCCAGCTTGTGCATGAACCCAGAATTTTATATTGCCTCAGTTCTGTGCTCAGCTGAGCAACTAAGTAAGGCAGGGGAACAGTGTGATCCTGTTTGAAATTATATAAATTACAATCAGGGTAACTGCTAGTATAGCAAATTGAAAAACAACACAGGCCAATGTGCAGCTAGGACCCACTGAAGCACAGAGCAAAGCAAGGCAACATCATCAGATAGGGCATGATTGCATAGAAGGAAACGTGGTGTCAGAGTTCCAACTGGCACACACACAGTCATCTAAGGCAAAGTGGTGGCAAAGAAGAGTTATTTGTTCCACATTATATAAACAAGAGCAGAAGATTCATGGGAACCCATGCAAAAGATCTTCTGTCACACTGATGATCTCTCCAGCTGCCTTCAGAGGATATAAACAACAGTGTCATCTTCATCTTAACGAATGACTGTAGCTGTGCTCATATCCTGCACCGAACCAAGGAACAGCTCCATGCTGAACTTCCTTGGCTAACATACAACCAGTACCATCATTCCTAGTCAGACTAATAAACAGAATGTCTTTTAAGGTAATGAATTAGATGGCTGTGTTTAGATTTTTTTTTTCCAGGATTCACTTTGGATATTCCTGCTTTTAAGACCCAAAGAAAGTTATATTGAGTTTTTATTGGTGATTCTAAGTATATGTGTTTATAACAGTTAAAGTGTGATAGGTGAATTCAACATATTAAAAGAGTTCTAGAGCATCTGTTCAGAAAAGGTTATATACTATACAAACTATTCAAGTCATACAAAACCATTTTTTCAGTGTCTTTTCAACTGAGAAGGATCCTATTCAGCACGCTTCTCCTCCTGAGGTGGTTCATACTGAGCAAGCTATAGGGCAAAGACAGAGGAGTTTAGGTGAATTTTATTCTAAATTGGGTTAAAAAAACTTAATAGTAACAAAATGAGTAGTTAACTATTCAATTACTGAATCAGGAACTTTATATGAATATCCTACCCATTTTTAAACCATTTAAGATTGAGACAATCTAAGATTTAATACAGTCAAATGTAATGAAAACTCTTTTCATATAAACCTTTAAAATTACTGTGAAACCAATGCTGAATTTCAATTGATGACTGCACTGCTCAAATACTTAATATGCAATAATCTGTCTCTGTCTTCCCAAAGATGCTATGGCTTCTGGTAAGGGACTTAACTCTTTCTCTTTAACAAAGGTTTATTGAACTTTCTCTTAAAAAGCAGGAAAAAAGAATAATGTAACATATATTAATCTAGCCAGTCAGTGAAGAGGAGCTCATGTCTTTCACTTAAAAGGTGCCAAAGAGTTAACTGATATTTGTATTGTGGAATCTTGAATTATTTAAGAGGCTGTATTTTCTGTTATGCTAAGCTGTGGTTCCCTGCAAAAACACTAGGCTAAGATTTAGGTTGTTCCAATTAGTTGAGAGATTTGAGAAGATAATTAGACTTCACTGTGCTTTAGTTTCCTACCTATAAATCGGTTTGTGTACCTGTTTCACTTATCTCGCAAGGTCGTTGAGCAGATAAATCACATTATAAGAAATGCCTAGAGTAATGTAAAATGCGTTATGTGATTCAGAATGTGGAAAAACCTCAAAGACTTAGAGTTGACTAATTTGAAGTTTATGAAAAGTCTCACAGGAGTTTCAACAGAGAAAAAACTTGAGCACAGACAAAATTAAGTGCAAACAAATTTATAGAGATAAACACATTACAGTGCCATACGACTGTGCAGATTACACACTGCACAACTCTGAGAGGTGCTATTCGCAAAGCATTGACGGTACAATGACCTACTTAAATCAAGTGCTTAGGATTTCCAGAACTCTCCATTTACTCATAAGCAGCATTAACCAATGTTCTCATCCTTTTTTTTTTTTTTTTTTTTTCAGTAGGTGCCATGCTCTGCATGGAGCCCAATGTAGGGCTTGAACTTAAGACCCTAAGATCCCAAGACCTAGGCTGGGATCAGGAGTTGGCTGCTTAACCAACTGAGCCACCCAGGCGCCCCCTCTCATCTTTTTCTTGACTACACATTGCTTGTCCTATTTACAATTTGTGGTTTTCTGATAGAGCATCAGTTCAGCCTTGCAGTTAATCAAGATTATTTATCCTCCTCCCTCCCCTACTATCCATTTTAGTAAGGTTTTGATCTTTTAATCATTAAGGGTGAAATTATTTTTAACATGAATTCTTTTAAAACATTTACCTTTGTTTTCAGTTTTTTATTTTCTTCTACAATAGCTTCATATTTCTCTTTCATTTCTGCCAGTTCTAGGCGAAGCAGCTCTATTTCTGGATTTTCTGGGGTAGCAGCTCCTAAGTGATGCTTTAAAAAACTAATACCAAAGTTAAGAATTTACTTGAGCTGAATGAAACTAATGAAATAGTTCAGAGCAGTATCAATATCTCTGATCATGGTCACCCCACCTTACCACCAACATTTACCCAGAGATCATCATCCCAAAACATAAAGGAAAGTAACTTTTTCAATTGTGAAAAATATTTTAAATATTTATCTATGTGAAAAAATAAAGAGTTCCAAAAATAAGTCCTTTTTCTGACTTGAAAGATGAAAAGGATACTCCAAAGCACTATTAGGTTTTTCTGGTTCTTCATATAAGGCTACCAATACTGCAAATCAAAAAGCAGAAAAAAGCAACAATTAAAGTCTTAAATTTGAATGCCTGAAATTATATAACCCAGTAAATGTTAAATGCCTGTTATACGCCAAGCACATTGCTGGGACTGCCATACCATGGTAAACAAGGCAGCTAAGGCCCCTGCTCTCAACAACTTTACAGTCTAGTGCAAAAGCAAAGAACTAGACAAAAAAACAACAGCAACAACAACAAAAAAACAATGCATCAAGTGGCAATACGGATGATGGATTATGGGAGCACTTTGGAAGAACACCTAACTCAGCCTAACGCACCAGGGAAGGCTCCCTAGCAAAGGGAAGTAAGACCTGAGACTTGGCTATGAGGGTTTCAGATAAAATGGGAAGGTGAGGGGGTGGGGAAGGCAAGAGAACAACACACTGAGGAACTGAAAATTCAAGTACGGCTAGATGGAGCTGTGAACAATGTGGCAGGAAAGGAAGCTGGCAAGGTGGTCAGGACTCAGACCAGGGAGGATCCTACAAGTTCCGTTGGACTTTGATCCTTAGAACAGGCATATAATTAAACAGTTTTAAGCAGGAGAGTGACAGGATCGCTCTTAACTACTGTGTGGAAGATCCTGAGTGGGACAAGGATGAAGGCAGGAAGAGCATTAAGAGGCAGGTGTGGCAATCCAGCTGAAAAAGATAGCAGCCTGCACTAGAGTGAGGGGGGGTGAAAATAAAGTAAATAAATTTGAGAAAAATATTGGAGAGAATCCACAGGGCTTATGGTAATTACTGAAAGAAGCTTTGAATTCAGAATGTAATTCAAGAATAGTTTCATATACAACATGCTAAATAACCACCAACCAAAGACTTTATCAGTAATCCACATGATCAAATCAACATTAAAATAGATGTTTTAGTTTGTATCCAAAAGCTTATGTCAGCACTACCTTGCTCATCTACTGAACAAATTCCTCCTGGGATTTACTACTCAGATAAAAATCTCTAGACCAGTGGTTAAATTTTTTGTGCATGGAACCCTTTGAAAAGTGACAAAAGCCCAAAAATGTAACTACACACAAATAATGTCCATCCCTAGACTGCAAGTTAAGAACTGTCTTAAAACAACTTACATGCTTCCTTTTTTAGTCTTAATAAATCATCAAAATAGTATCGACAGTATGAAAAAATCAAATGGCAATGACTTTTTAACACCCTGCACTGAGTTCTGATAGTTACTCTTCTAAGTATACATACAACCCTATTTTTTGAGAAATTGGTAGGTTTACATCACCACCACCCTCTCTCTTCAATATGTTTTTCTTTAAATAACACCCAAACCTGTTTCTTCTTCCATTAATTTCCACTGATCTCTGCCAACTAACGTTATAAGACATGAATACTCTTACCCTTTTCTACCTCTTCTTCCCCACCCCATTTCTTTCAGCTTCTAAATTTCTGTCTGTGGTACTATGAGGTTGATAATTACAGAACGTAATGTAAATGTCAAGTTTCCTGTGCTTTTCTATAGATGAAATATACTTCCTTTTAATCAGATAAGAACTCAATAGCTGGTGTTTCCCTTTTTGCCTTAGCAGGAGGGATTTTTAGAGGTTGATGTGCTCAAAATAACTCAAATGCTTCTTTTTCCATATGACTTATCTTTATCTTTAGCCATCCTTATAGTGTGTTAATGTTAGAAGCAGTTTCAGATCCTCTTGGAAATCTGCTGTATTAAAATTAAATTAAATATGTGTAAAATACCCATGTTTGAAACTGAAAATCAAATTTTAAATAGGTCACATCAGTAGAGACATTATGTTAAGTTCTCTGATATTATTTAGGAGACTGGAAATCTACAGAGATTGAGAAGTTAGATGCCAGTAGATGTGAGCAGGGAAAAGAAGCCTTCAGGGGTTTCCAATCTCTCGAGGGAAGATCCATGTATGGCCACAGGCTGTTACTTCCCACCAATGTCATTTCTCTGCTTTTTAACATTCTGTCTTTTACTCTGTCCAGCCACTCTGGCCTCCTTGCCTTCCTGGAACGCTTGACATCACATTTCATCCAGATCTCTGCTCAAATGTTACTTCTTGAGACCTTCCGCCATCACACCTTATAAATGGCACACCCATTGCTCTTTATCCCATTTGCTGTGTTTTTATTTATATAACTTCCCACTGGCTGTCACTATGTATTATCTGTCTCCTCCAAATAGAATCATTTAGAGCAGGGGCTGCCCCCCCCCCCCAGCCTACTGCTGTATCCCCAGTGCCTCAAACAGAGACCTGAATAAAATGATTAAAGTTAATTAACCTATGGAGTTTTTCTTAAAGGGGAGGGGTCAGTGAAATTCCAAGCTTCTGTGACACTTCAGAAGAAGACAGAGCACAGCACTTTCATAGAATACTCCTATCATGTTTGCTGAAATTTAATTGCAAAGAGATAAGGAAACTGGTACCTGAACCTAAGGTTGGTAGCAATTCAAAATTCTCAGCCCATACATGGGAATTAAAAGTCCTGCTTTCTGCTAAGACCCAGAGTTAATCTCCCAGAATTTTCTCCTAACCTTTGCTTCCAGCCAAAGAACAGTTACCAAATTAATTCCCAGACACTTTTCATGTGGAGCCAGTCATCATCCCTGACAACTCTTCTGTTCTATACCCTTGAAAGTCCTAGCCAATGAGCTGAAAGATCATAGCAGGCATTCACATTATTGCTGAGCTAATGAAGTAAGCACTACCCCAGCTATCTCTTGGAACTCTCCAGTTTCAAGCTCCTTAATTCATCTTAGGTCTTGAACCCCCTTGGAGAAAGAGATACAATGTAACAGCTTCCATCTTAAAAAGTGTAAACAATATAACCATTTTCATGTGCCCTCAAGCTCTTTAAACTGTAATTCTACTTATGAAATCTGCACAGAGCAGAAATTGGTATAGCCTACGAAATGGGGGTTGAAAAACCGCAGCCAAACTTGACTATGAATCGCCTACTTTGGGGATTGAGTTCACTTAGTTATTTTATAAGCAACTTTGAAATCAGGTAATTTTCCCACTTGCCCTTTGTTCGAGGGGAAAAATGCTTCTTTACATAATTTTGACTCCGCAAAAACTGTAAAGAGGAATTGGGATCTCAAGGTCTTTAGCAAACGTGCTCGCTGCGACCGCTCGAGGCAAAGCAACGGAAGTTGGAGGGACTTTGCAACAGCTGCAAGAGTTTCACTCCCCGCCCGGAGAGCGGTAGTGTGAGCGAGGCTACCCCAACTCCGGCGCCGTCCGACAGCCAGACGTGCGCCAGTGCCTGCTGAACCCCAAGGCCCACCTCGGGGACCTCAGACAGATCTGAGCTGGACCCCAGACAGATCCCACCTGTTCCTCTTCCTTCCCTACGCCTTAGCCCTTCAGGGGCTCAGCGCCAAGGAGCACGGCGTGGACACGAAGAACCCTCTCCTAGCCCATGCTCACCCTTGGTCAGCGTGTCCAGCACCCCCGACTTCTCCAAGTACCTCCGGAACTGCTCGCGCTTCGAGTCGGCGGCCTGAGGAGACACGGCGGGTCAGTGGCCAAAGCCCAGGGGCCGGAGCAGGAAGAAGGCGCTGGGAGTCCGGCAACCCCGCCTCCGCCTCGCTACCTCAGGCCCCCAAAACCTGCGCGCGCGCCCCCATGCCCACCCTCAGCCGACCAGCGGCTGGCTACCGCCCGCACGCCCCCAGCCACGCCGCGCCCCCCTCACTTTGTAATGGGCCATAGTGACAGCGGCAGCGGCGTAGCTGGCGCCCGAGACCGTGGCTGGCGGGCTCTGAGCCGCACTGCTCATGCGCGGAAGGGCGAGTGCGCCTGCGTACTTGCGAACCACGGGCCGAGATCGCAGGGGTGTGGCCTGTTTTCATGACGACCAGGACGCTGTGAGTGCCCCATAGTGGGCTAAGCCGAGGGAGGCTGCGTACGCCCGCCTCTCTGCTCCCGGAGCAGCACCTCTCCTTCCTCTTCCGGTCTTTGCCGCGATTCGGTTGCTTAGCGAGAGGCGAGGTTTTGGTAACTCCGCACTGGTGTCCAGGTGGGGCCAAAGATGGGCGTGGCGCCCGGGGCGGGGCTTGCGGAGGCCGGTAGCCCTGGGACTGGAGCCGGGTGGGATCTTCGGACACCCGGCTGCAGCAGACCGGTCTCAACTGGGACCTCGTTAGGTGTGGCAACCTATACGTGCTGGTTTCTCGGCTCTCATCCTGAAAAGGTGCGCACGCCCGACGCCGGGCAACCCTTGGGTATGCAGTGTCTGGAAAGGAGTGCTTAGAATCGTGTGTTTCCGCTCCCGCTCTTACTTTTGGAGTTTGTTTTTGGCGGGCTTGATAGAGGCCTCTGGAGGATGAGCGCTTAATGTGTGCCAGGCATGTACTAACACGTTTCTTATTTTAATTCTCATGCTATCCTTGTAACGTGGCCAGTGTTAGTGAAGTGGCGAAGTTAGAGGACCAGGGAGTGTAGAGCTACGACTCCAATCTGGGTACTGAATCACGATGCTATAGGGGTGCCTGGGTGGCTCAGTGGGTTAAAGCCTCTGCCTTCGGCTCAGGTCATGATCTCAGGTCCTGGGATCGAGCCCCACATTGGGCTCTCTGCTCAGCATTGAGCCTGCTCCCTCGCCTCTCTGCCTACTTGTGATCTCTGTCTGTCAAATAAATAAATAAAATCTTTTTTTTTAAAGATGCTATAAAGCCATGAATCTTTTTAAAATTTTATTTACTAGATAGAAACATTATCACTATACTCAGGAGACATCAGGTTGCAGTCAATAAAGAAACTAAAGTCCCAGGGACAAACAATTGAACCATTGTTCAGAAATAAAAATTATCAAGTAGAAGGGAGAATTATGTAGAACAAGGACAATCTCCTAAAACTGTACTCCCTTCAAGGAAAAACCTGTTTCCAAACCATTAAGCCTCGATTCTGACCATGTGACTTTCCCAGAATCAGTTTTCATGAATTCTAAAGGAAGCCTGTGAAAAAGTAATCCTGATTTGGTAACTATGTCTTTGAGTTTAAAACTGCCCCTTCACCATTCAGAATTAATCTCTTTTTCCTTTTTGAAATGAGTTTGCAGTTGTCTGCCTTCACACCGGGTCTTTAGGGCTGCCCTTGTCTTGCCTGCGCTCCGCCACCACTAGGGTACTTCTGTGATAGCTTAATATGCAGAATGTCTAGAAGCCAACAGCTGTTCAGATCTGAAGGTCTGTGGGAGCCCGCCTGCCAATGAGGTTGTTTGCCAGCAACCCTAAATGATTTGGAGGACAAGCAGTAGGATTATTGCAGCTTCTGACCAAATCAGATTCAAAGGACAACTGTTCCAAAGAAGCAGGAGTATCTGGAATGTCAAGTGACTGGCAGTCTGCCTGGGAAGGAGGAAGGGTGCTAATTGTGCCCTCTCTGAACTGGCCCTTGAGGTTTCCTTTAGGAGGTGACACCTGATTTTCATCTTCCTTAGAGGGACCCCATGTAGCACTAAGCCACAACTGTTCCCAAGCACAGTTAGCAGGTAGAGGGAAAGCTCTTTGGGATGATTGCCCCATGTGGTTGTCCAGTTCTATAGCAACACCTGGAATAGAACAGTGACCTCTAGAGCAGTGGTTCCTTTTGCTGTCCTTGCCATCAGTTTCTCTCTTTTCCCTTAATGGGTTACCCACTTCTTTTCTAAATATTTTATGAGTGTCTTCATTATTACATGAGCTGATGTGTTGAAGATGACTACAGGGAGCGTTAAGTGTGTGCGTCTCATGAGAAAGTACAGTTTCTTGTTTATCCAAAACACATTTCTCATCATTTCCACTGTGATTGTCAGAATCCACCTGAAATGCAGGTGAATTTAAACTAGGGCACACTGCTGTGTGTTTTTGCTTTTCCATTAACAGGTAATAATCAGGTGCAGAAGAGAGTCTCTTCAGTGAATTTGTAGATGTGCTCTGATACTTGGCAAGATTTTGTTTTGACTTGTTCGCAAAGAATTCATGATGCTCATCCTTCCATTTATATTGTCCCCAAAGCCCTCTTTTAATCTTTTTAAAACCTAGGTGGAAAATTTCTAGAACATTTAAGAGAAGCGAAACAGTGGCTATGGACTGCATAAATAGTAGGAATATTGTCTTTTCTGTTGGTCTTGAGACAAAACAATCAATTATATTTGGACACGGGTGGCCATGGCATTTAAATAAAGGCTCTAAATGAAATCCATATAAAAGATACTGTCCAATCATGAACCCAACCTCAACCAGGGAGCGAGTGAAAATGTGTACCACATAAGTGCAAAGCAGTGTTCCTCTGAGTGGAGCTTTATTTAGTTTCCTTTGTTGCAGCTGACAAAGTTCTTGCTCTAGTCTCCTCCGGTCCCCAGGCATTTCAAACTCCACTCCCTCCAGTGCTCCTCTCAGTTGAGCTTTCTTCTTCTGCCTCTCTTTCTCCAGAACCCTCAGCTGGTATAAAGCATGGCCCATATAGACCAGGGATGGTGAAGATACAAATATCACTTGCAAAACCCAGTATCTAACAAGGGAGATAGGAAAGGCCTGGTCATAGCACACATTTCTGCAGCCAGGTTGTTCTGTATTACAGATGAAGCCAGACTGCTCGTCATTCCAGACATCCTCAGCTGCTACACCCAGAACAAGCATTCGAAATATGAACAGGATAGTGAGCCAGATCTTTCCAATTATGGTGGAGTGGATGTGAACTTCCTCCAGGATGCCTCCAAGGAAATTCCAGTTCCCCATGTTTATTTAGTCAGCCATCTTCGCTCTGAACCCCATCAAATAGGAGACAGATAAGTTCTTCCATTCTGAAGGACATGCTATTTCCTAAAGCAAACCTATGGTGAAAACATAAAGAAAGCATCACTCTCTTCGTGTGTGCGGGTTACTCTCCTCTTTCCCTAGAGAACTGTGATAATCTTACCAAGAATTTTTTAAGCTATCAGGAATTTAAAATCACTTTTGTTTAGACATCATAATGCAATGAAGGAAAAAAAAAGATACCTGGAGGAGGGGTTGTATATATTCTCTTTGAAGAATAGAACTGTAGATGGGGTGCTTGGCTGGCTCAGTCAGAAGAGCATGTGACTCTTGAACTCAGGGTTGTGAGTTCGAGCCCCATGTTGGGTGTAGAGATGACTTAAAATAAGTAAATAAAAAATAAAAAATAAAAAAAAAGACTCTAGGATTCCCTATAAGAAAGGAGTCTTGTTATTGTTAGCTGAAGTTTATTACTGTTTCACTTTGTTTGACTGAGAACTTTGGGAGAGGTTCCTAAAACTGCTGACATGATCTTACAAACCTCTCTTAAGATTATATAAAAATTATAACCAAAGTCAGTGATTTTAAAATCTCATTTATACACAAAGGAAAATGAATGTGTTTCATTTGATAATTCAGTAGGATACAGCACTTAATGAAATCAGAGGAAACAGATCTGGCTCTTGCTATCAGAATTTAGATTTGTTTTTTAATCCACGTTTAAATGTCTAAATTCTCTTGGCTTTCTGACAGTTGTTGAGCACTTTTAGAAATCAGAAATTTCAGTAATATTTATGAATATTCATAAAATTCTTAATTAGCAATGAAAAATTGTGTACATTTTTATCATCTTAAAATGAACTCCAGTTAACTAAGTAAAACTTAAATTTAAAAAACAGAACTTCAAGATAAATACAAATAAAAAAAGAACTCCAGAAATTCTCAACTATTTTTGTCCTAGCAGAATGTTTTTAGATAGTTCTTGAAATAAACAGATGGCTGTGGTGGTGGTGGTATTACAGATATTTTCATTGTAACAATATTTGACCTACTTAGGACACATAGCTTGCTTTTATGGAAGGAACAGTGGGGCAAGTTATACTTTAGATGCTTGGATTATCAAGCAGTGCATTCCATATTAAGGTAGAGATTCTAGTGTATCTAAAAGGAAATATATCCTACAGGAAAGATAAAAAGACGAGTGCTTTCATAACTTTCATTTAAAACATCAATGTGTGTTCTATATCCCTTATATAAAGGGAAATGTTACGCAGTTAAATACAATACTGGGATACTATAGCTAAACTATATGTTCATCACAAGAACCTTACGAGGTAGGAATATTGTTTCCCCAGTTTACAGATGAGGAGACTGAGGCACACCTAAATCATCCAAGGTTGGGGCAGCTGGATGGCTCAAGTTGGCTAAACATCCAACTCTCAATATTGGCTCAGGTCATGATCTCAGGGTTGTGGGTTCAAGCCTCACATCCAACTCTGCACTGAGCACAGCATCTGCTTGGGACTCTCCCTCTTTGCCCTCCCCCAACCAAATGAATAAAATCTTTAAATTACCCAAGGTCAAAGAGCTGGAACTGGCATTGGAAATCAGTGTGGCTCTAAAGTCAGGTCCTGTTCTACTAAAGTCAGGTCCTGTTCTATTTTTCCTCTTTGGGTGCACTTAAGATTTGCATGAAAAAAACATTAAGAAATCATCTGTTTTCTCTTAAAAGTTTACTTAAATTAGGTATGTCAAATAGTGATAGTTTGGGCTTTTTAAATAACTGATTTTTAAATTCTTTAGTCCCTGTTCTAGAGCTTCATACAGTTGAAAAGATTTACAAAAGCATCAACATTATAAAATTTAGTTGTATTTCTGAGATAGAGAAAATTTCTATTTAACTTTATTATGTTAATAATAATATATTCTTTGATCCAACAATCCAAAACACTTTAAAGTGTAAGCAATGGTGTCATTTGTGTTGTTTTTAATAATTGCAAATTGAATATGTCCAAAGTAATTATCAGTACAAGAAAGGCAATATTGTACATAATAAATAGTGCATCTATAATATAGTACTATGCAACCAGTAAAAATGATAAATATATACTAATATAAAAAGACATTTGATATTGAGTTTATAAAAGAGAACACTATGACCCCATAATCGTATATTTGTTTATATGTAGAAATGCATAAGAAAAGGCCTAGAAGGAAATTCATCAAGATATTAACTATGATAAAAAAAAAACAAACTAAAGATACTAAGTATGATAATCTCTGGATAGTGTGATTACAATTGACTTTTTTTTTAATATTTACATGTATTTTAATTTGTTTTTACCATGAGCACTTCTATAATCACAAAAAAAAATAATTGTTTTTCCTTAAGATATAAAAGCATAGTATTTCCTGAAAGGAGCAGTAAATTAGCTCCAAATCTTAAGTTCTGAAACTTTCCTAAATGACATGAATACTAGTCTACAAAGACTCAATCCCACAGAATTCAAAAGCAAAGAATAAAAACATTTCAAACAACTCTTTCTTAATTTGCTAAAACAGAGATTAACGCAAACCTGTTTAGATAAATCCGAGAAGCAAATCATGTTTGTTCTCGGAAGGTGTCCCTTTTCCAGGTGTTGCAGGCGTAGTGCAGTTCCATTCAGTGCAGTAAGTCAGCCATCTGCTAAAATCCATTTGTGCTCATTGTTCCTGCTTCTGAAACCACTCTGTCCGATAGAACTTTTGCAACAATGCTGAAACAGACTCTCTCTGCACTGTCCAATAACGTAGCCACTAGCTACCATACAGCCATCAGGCCCTTGCATCATGACTTGTGTAACACAGGAACTGAGGGTTTTTTTTTTTTATCTTATTTAATTTTAATTAAAATTTAAGAGCTGCATGTGCCTTGTGGCTACTTTATTGGACGGGACAAATAAAGAATATTTCCAGTATTTCTAATAACACAGCAGTTTAGAAGACTAAAGTTATGAGCCCCAGATTAAGCTGGATGGTTCCTCTATAATTCAGAGATGTCAAATTGAAAACACCAGATGTTTGTAGGCTTTTTTTTTTTAACAGTAATTTTGCCCCCTGGGAAGCCCAATTAAGTATCACTGTTTTGGGTAATGTGAACCATGTTTCTAGTACCGAAAACTCTTTATGACTAAAAACAGTTTCTTTTTTATTTGAGAGAGAGAAATAAAGAGAGAAGCAAACTCCCTGCTGAGCAGGGAGCCTGATGTAGGATATGATCCTGGGACTCCAGGATCATGACTGGAGCTGAAGGCAGTCACTTAACCAACTGAGCCACCCAGGCACCCCTAAAAACATTTTCATAGTTAGATGAATTCTGTTTCTCTGTCTTGTTTTCTGTTAGGAACAATTAAATTTCCATTGAGGTCATTAAAGGTCTCTCTTCAGAGCTAGTGACCTGATGGGTTGGCCATGACAAATGACTATTTCTTCTCTGAGCTTTTGATTTTTTTTCCTTAAGATTTTTTATTTTTAAGTAATCTCTACTCCCCAACATGAGGCTTGAACTTAGAACCCTGAGATCAAGAATGGCATGCTCTTCACCCTGAGCCGGCCAGACACCCCTTCTCTGGGCTCTTCGCCAATTAACAGATACTTTTCAGATTAAATGCACTATTTTATGAAACAAGATGGGATCGGGAGGGAGACAAACCAAAAGAGACTCTTAATGTCATAAAACAAACTGAGGGGGGGTGAGGGGGGAGAGGGGTTGGGAGAGGGTGGTGGGGTTACATTATATGTTTAAATAAAAAAAGCTTAAATAAAAAAAATTTTTAAAAAAATTGAAATGTAAAAAAAATGCACTGTTTTACAGGGAAAAAAGTATACACACATATTCATATTTTTGTATATTATATAAGTTACATATGTGTAATATAGAAATCATAAACTATTAATAAACTTGAAAAACACTAAGCCTCATTAGTAGTTAGATAAATACAAATTTAAGGGAAGTATTATTTTTTCACTATCAAAATGCGGATTTTTTCAAAGATTTACAATATCTGCTTTTGGTAAAAGTGTAAGGAAACTTACTATCACTTGCTGTCAGTAAGAATGTAAGTGGATGCAGCTACTTAAAAGGCAATTTACGTCTATCAAAATTAACAGCATTTCTGCTTCTGGATACTTAAAATAATCATTGAGCAAACATACTCAAAGGTATCCTGCACCTAGGAAGTGCACATAACACTGGTGATAATAACACAAAATCAGCAATGGTGTCCAGTAGAGGCGTGGTTAAATAACCACAGTACATCTTTACCATCCCACGACTCAGAGAATGAAAGTCTCTATCATCACATTGTAGAGCAAGTTACAGAGCAGCACCCCTAGTATAATCTCATTTATCCTGTTAAAACCTACAGTTCATATGTATATTTAATTAGAACAGAGATTAACCCAGATCTTCCTAAGTTGAGGTAAATCGTTCTTATAAGTTATACCACAGTCACCTTCAACTTGTTCTCTGAACTTGTCCCTTAGGGGATGCAGAGCAGGTTCAGTGCCATCCAGGACAGTGAGGGAGCCAGGCATCAACTCAAATCCATTTTCCTTTCTGCGCCTCCTGGATAGAAAAAGGTCTGCGAGAACATACCCCCAGCTGTTGACAGCAGTCACCACCAGGGAAAAGAGCAGGTTTGGGGTAGGAAGATAAAAGGGACTCTTCCATTTAAGTTCTTGTTCAAATCTTTGTTGAACCAAAAACATATGCATATTCTCATACTCAAAAAACATGTTTTAACAAATCTCAGATCAGTGTTTCTCAAAATGCTGACATAATACTTGGCACAATATATCTAAGTATGTATGCTCCTTTCAGAATACAGCAACATGTTTAGATAGGTGTTCAAAAATAAAACATGTCAATTATGAAAGTAAAAAATTGTATTTCCTGTGTTCAGATAGCCCAAAACTATTATTTTGGAAAAAGGGTGACCAAGGCACCTGGGTAGCTCCTTGGTTAAATGTCTGACTCCATCATTCCATCATAGCCCAGGTCTTGATCTTAGGGTCGTGAGTTCAAGCTTCATGTTGGGCTCCATGCTGGGCATGGAGACTACTTTTTCTTTTTTGAAAGGGAGAGAGAGAGAGTGCAAGGGGTGAGGAGGAGCAGAGGGACAGGGGAGAGAATCCCCGAGCAGGCTTCATACTGAGCTCAGAGCCAGATGGGGGGAGGAAGAAAGGGGAGGGCACAATCCCGTGACCCTGAGATCATGACCTGAGCTAAAATCAAGAGCCACCCAGGTGCCCAGACGTGGAGCCTACATTAAAAAAAAAAAAAAAAAAAAAAAAGGCTAACAGTCTGGGTTCTATAATAAGAAAGGAGACAGGCTTCTCAGCTTTCAGATTTGATATTTTACCTTTTGTAAATAAATCCTAACCACTCCCAGGAGAGCCACTAGCCATGTAAAGGATGAGAATCCAGAGTCCGAGATTGCACCAGAAAGCTAGTTCTAGGTTCCTCAGGATCCTAGACACACTTCTTGAATCTTAAACTGGCAGTCCAGAAAATTTTCAGTCTCCTTTTATAAGATATTTCTACCATCTATGATGCACTCACAGAAATGTTTGTTCTGGGGACACCTGGGTGGCTCAGTTGGTTAAGCAGCTGCCTTCGGCTCCGGTCATGATCCCAGCGTCGTGGGATCGAGTCCCACATTGGGCTCCTTGCTTGGCAGGGAGCCTGCTTCTTCCTCTGCCTCTGCCTGCCACTCTGTCTGCCTGTGCTCGCTTGCTCGCTCTCCCTCTCTCTCTGACAAATTAAAAAAAAAAAAAAAAAAAGTAACAGGCTATTAAAAAAAAAAAGAAATGTTTGTTCTGTCCTCCCATGATACTCTCAGCTTTCAGTATTTGGGGAACATAGCCTCATTAGAGGAGAGAGTGGGTTTTCGAGTCATTACCAACCTTTATTGGTGCCCTCTTAGACAAGCTACTTGATTTTTTTAAATGATTTTCCATGTGGTCCTCTGTAGATAGAGTAATAGCCACCTTTCTGGGTTGCTGAAAAGATTAGCAATAATGTATATCAAGCATCTCAAACAGTGATCTGTCCACCCCCCAACAGTGACAGAAAGTGATTATCAGTAGTCTGGCACAGGTATGGAAAGTCTTTATTATCAGCACAGTACAGTATTTGTGAATTCTATCAAGCAGTCTCTAAAACATACCCTCCAAGGAGAGCAAGTCTCATTTAGATACATATGATGCACACCATGTGCCTGGAAAGAGCCAATCCCTGCTTTTTCTATCCCTTCCCTTTTCTCTCTTCCTTTTCCCTCCTCTGCGTTCAGAAGCCCCTTCCCTAAACCCTAACCCCATTTGTAAACAGTCTTGCAACTGAGGGTGTGGGTCGTGTTCTGACCTCTTTAAAAAAAAAATCGTTAGCATTTGCAAGGACATCTTTGTCTCTTCAAAGACTTCAGGTTTTTCCAGATGGCTCTTTGCATTCCTTGGTTTATATGTTATGAGGCAGGTCAGTTTGCTGGGGATAGGAAAATGTTGAAAAACACAGCAAATAAGACACAAGCGAAATAAGCTGCAATCGCTATCCAGAACCTTGGGTCCTTCAGCAGAGCCTTATCAAAGCAGCTAAACACAGTGTAACCTATGGACATTCCAGCGAATCCACCTGCAACATGGGCTGCAAAAGACACCTTGGGAGGAAAAGGGGAGACATGAAAATAAGCGAAGAAAATGCTAATTGCATATTTCAGTTGCATCCCTCTTCCTAAAACACACATACCATCAGAGCCAAACAAGAGTCTTAAAAGCCTAAAGGACAAAGAGGTGAAAGAAAAAGAGACCCAAAACTCCCATGTGCACAGAGAGGAGATGTTCTGAAACCATGCAGAGCTAAAAAAATGTCATTTCATCCATACTCCGAATGCACAGGACCGAGCTGTTCTTTCTCATTCATTCTCTGTCACCATCACGTTCAGGATGGTTCTGTATAAAGTCAAGAGGAGGTGTTGCGTGACCACAGGGGATCTCTGTAGGAGCCACATCTGACCCCACATAAATGGGGTCAGAACGAAAACACGGATGATGGAGACACACATATGCCCCCAGAAACTATCCAATTCAAAGACTAATTTAAAAAACTGGAAATCTCTGTCATCTTTTTTTTTTTTCATCTTGCAGACTCATCTGGACCAAATTTTTATTGCTGTTTTCCAATCTGCTTTGTATTCTCGGTGGGCAGTGAAATCCCTTCTCTCCTGTTTTGCTCCCAGGTGTCCCCAGGAGGGCAGGTGCAGAGAAGTAGAGTCAGCAGTCAGGGTTCTGAGAGAGTTAAGTGAAAAGGACAATCTGAAAGTCTGATTTCCTCAGGAATCTGTTTACCTTCTACTGGAAAGTGTGGCTTCCCTAAATCACAGAATTGTTGCCCCTATTTGATGACCCTTTTGGCTACTGATATGATAGCTTAACAAGTTCTTATTAAAAAATAATAAACAGAACTCACCGGTGACCCATCCACAGGGACAAAGAACCTTCTATAAAGAGCAAATCCCATATCCGACCCAACTGGAAAGAAAAACACACTGATGAAGCCCCAAGACCACCAAGCAATACACCAGATGTTTTGGGTTCTCTTCTAGTAATGGTAGCAGCTAACATTTATGGAGACTCACTCTGCTGGGTGCTATTGTAAGAGTATCAATTCGCTAATCCTCATAAGGACCCTATGAAATGAGTATACCATTATCCCATGTGACAGATTGATTCGTCCCACCTGTATTTAGTATTTATCCTCTATGTGCCAGGCACTATTCTTAGGTGGCGGAGATACTGCAGTGAACAGATGAGACAGCCCTGCCTCTGCCTCCTGGAGCTGACAGTCTCATTCCAAGAGGCACACAAATTAGTAAAACATAAAACATGCAGTACAGCAAATGGTGCTAAGTGCTCCATCAAATGGGCAAAATGCAGAGAGGAGGGGCGCCTGGGTGGCTCAGTGGGTTAAAGCCTCTGCCTTCGGCTCTGGTCATGATCCCAGGTCCTGGGATCGAGCCCGGCATCGGGCTCTCTGCTCAGCCAGAAGCCTGCTTCCTCCTCTCTCTCTGCCTGTGTCTCTGCCTGCTTGTGATCTCTGTCTGTTAAATAAATAAATAAATAAATACATAAATAAAATTTAAAAAAAAATGCAGAGAGGAAGGAGGATTAGGAATGCTGGGAGTAGGGTGTGATTTTTAATAGAGTCAAGGACAATCTCACTGAGAATATGACATTTGACGGAGATAAGAGAGCAAGCGATGCTGACATCTGAAGTAAGAGTCTTCCAAGCAGCAGGAAGAGCAAGTGCAAAGTCCCTGTGGCAGGAACGTGCCCAATGTGCTGGAGGAAGACCAGAGCAGCTGCGCTGGCTGAGTGGGTAGTTTCAAAGTGTGGTTTCCTGCCCTCCAAGAGCAGCAGCAACATTCACCTGGGAACTTAACTATAAATTAAACTTCTCAGGCCCACCCCAGAATTATTGAACTGGAAACCCTGAAGATGAGGCTCAGAAGTCTGTGTTTTAACAAGACCTCAGGTGATTCTGGACTGCAGTCGGGGATAAAATGAAGAGGCGAGGAGCAGGGGACAAATCATGTAGGGGCTTTATGGGCCAGTTTAAGGACTTTGACTCCAAGTGATAGGAAACCTTTGAAAGCTTTTGAGCACACAAGTGATATGATTCAACTTTTGTTTTGGTTGGTTTTTTTTTTTAAGATTTTACTTATTTATTTGCTAGAGAGAGAAAGAGAGAGCACAAGCAGGGAGAGCAGCAGGCAGAGGGAGAAGCAGGGTCCCCGCTGAGCAAGGAGCCTAATGCAGGACTCGATCCCAGTACCCCAGGATCATGAGCTGAGCCGAAGGCAGCTGCTTAACAGACTGAGCCACCCGGGCGTACCCCTCAACGTTTGTTTTTAAAAGCTCATTCTGGCTGCTATAGAGGGAAGAGTTTAAGTGAGCAAGGACGGGAGCAGGAGACCAACTAGATGACGGATATGGTACCCATCCAAGTGAGGAATGATAGTGGCATCTTATCCATAAGGAAAACAAAACACAGGGGGTAAGTATTTGTCCAAGGCCCACACAGCTCAGAGGCAGGGGCAGGATTTGAACCTTAAGAAGTCTGGCCATGGAGGCTCCCCTCTCACCTACCACACTAACTGCCTCTAAGTACCACCAGAGCACTGATGACAGGCCAAGAAAAGAGACGAGTCCACACTCTCCAATGGAACAGCGAGAGCCAGAACTCAGACCTTCTTCAAGTAAGTCAGATCCATGATGCCAAAGGAGCTTCCAGGACTTCTTGGCCTAGAAGAACTCCACCTTCCACATGGCCTACACTTGGAAACATCTCGTGCAGCTGTCACATTCCACATCCATCCCTCAACTCCCTGTGCTCCACTTAGTGGAGCCCCCGGGTCCTCAGAGATGGAAAGACCTAGTCCTTGCCTTTGGGGAAACAGCATCAGGACCATGTGCAGTGGCTAGTTTCCCTTTCAATACTGTATTGATTGATGTTCAAGTGACTAGACGGGAATTGAGGTCGAGGAAGTACTCAATATTAATTTAACTGTGAATGACTGTTACACAACATGCTGGATAAATGAGGCTGAGTTGTATCTGCAGCCATCGTTTGGATTTCCTAGTCCTATGTAAATAAATACACAACAGAGGTAGAACTAGGAAAGTTCTTACTGGAAAAAGTTACTCTGGCCTCGTCGTCCACAGAAGGAGGTCTCCTTTCAAAAAGTTCTTGTAACCCTTTGCACGTCCGTTCCTCCGACCTCTTTCTCTCTGGTCATGCCCTTTCTGTATCTCTCTGCCCGACTCCTCCTGCTTCCTGGGGGAGTTTGCTTCTATGTCTGCCGCAGTATCTACACTGGGACATGTCTTCCCACCTGAAAAGAAGCTTCTATTCCAAAAAACCAAGTTATTGTCCTTGCTAAAACTTTGACACTGATTTTAAGAGAGTTGCCTTTATATGGATTTTTTTTTTTAAGGGTGAAAATGTGAGATTTCATCTTTCAAAAGCTTGGCTGCTTTATAAGTAGACACATGGAACAATAATGCTTAGGAAGGAACGTCCATCAGGCCAATTGTCCTTCACAGTTAAGAAGAATAATTTACCTGTTGTTGTTGTTGTTTTCTAACCAGTTTAAAAAAAAAAAACCAACTATACTCTTTCCCAAGGAAATGTGTTTAAAATAAAAATATACTTGTATTTTGTTAATCCGGCATGTGTTGTAACTTGCCTCTTCTTCAATAATAGGTAAACCAGGCCAAAGAATGTTTAGAAATGGTCCGTGCCAGGGAGTGGGAAAGGTCAACGTTTACGGGTCTTAGCTGCTCTGTAAAAATAAAGTGACTTTATTACTTACCTCAGGAATGACATAATGTTACATAAACTATTTTTGGAGACTCCCTGTGCATAAGGAAAGGGTTTTTACTCCCAACATGAAGAGTATTAAAACCATTTCCCCATCAAGGGTTTGAGGCTCATTTTACAAAGTCTTTCATAATTACCCTAAAAGAAACAGACTGAAAATCAGGTAACGTGTGTGTAGCAACATGTTTTGGTCACAGGATTCGTCCCTTGGTCCCAGTTCTGACGTTTAACAGCCCAGGTGGCAGCTCTGCTCCACACTGACTCTCACAACAGATATTTGCTGTCCCTTCTGCGCTCACAACTTTTCCCTCACATTTTCAATTTCTTATGGACAAAATATTACATCGAGTATGTGTAACCTATAAACAAGTCACTTACCTTCTCTCAGGATGAAATAGTGTTTTTACAGCTGAACTGTCCATAAACTGGATTTAGTCTCTATCCTCAGAGGCAGTTGGCCCTATTCCTGGTGATGTGGATAACTGAACTCTGTTTTTTTTTTAATATTTTATTTATTTATTTTTTAGAGAGAGAGAGAGAGAAAGCACGAGCTCAGGCAGACAGAGTGGTAGACAGAGGCAGAGGGAGAAGCAGGCTCCCCGCCAAGCAAGGAGCCCGATGTGGGACTCGATCCCAGGACCCTGGGATCATGACCCCAGCCGAAGGCAGAGGCTTTAACCCACTGAGCCACCCAGGCGCCCCGGATAACTGAACTCTTGATACCAATTAGCAGAACCATTTCTTCTTACCATGTGGACAGCCAGAATCTTAGGTTTTATCAAGTATCGCCTCCATCATGGCCTTCAAGTGGGACCCTACCGTCTCACCCCAGGGTCTGCCTTCTCCCCACACACTCTATGTGGCTCCAGCTTCTGCAGGAGCAGATCAAGAAACACACGAGTTACTAGCCCTGCTTAGCTCTTTTTTCTTCTACCCAGTGTGGCCTGCCACCACCCAAAATCGACCATGACGTTCAGACTCGGCTAAAGTTCCGCCTCCTCTCCAGATTGAGCACTCTTCCGAAATTCCTTCAGCATGTAATTCTCTGCTATAATTCTTGGAGATTTCAAAAGCCACACTGGCCATCCTGCCAGTTCCTTGACCTCTCCGTTCCTTCACCCTCTGCTCCTTTCTTCAACCCTCAGCCACCACTCCATGCTTAGATCCTAAATCAGGTTGGTTTGTTTTTTTTTTCCTAATCTGAAAATGTATAAAGTGAGGAAGAAAACAGATCATGTCAGTGGTTTTCAAGCTTTCCTGTTTCAGACAATATCATATACAGAGTCCAGTGTATGAATGAGAAAAATCCAGTATATAAAACATAAATGAAGCTATTGTGGTTAAAGCAGACAGACTACCTAAAGCTCTACCCTCTTGACTTCCCCCACTCCAGAAAGAAACAAAAGGCAGAAACTCATTACTAAGGCACCTCTAAAAACCACCCACAGGGGTGTGAAAACTCCTCCGTTTACCTTTCTGATTAGGGCTATGGAGCGGAAATTCTTTGTCACTCCCTGCCACTGTTTAGGAAAAGTGAGGCCCTCTAGAGGTCAGATCGATAAAACTACAGGTGCAAAGTGCTCACAAAACAAACTTACTTATAAGGATGATGATCAGTAGTCTGACGATTCCGACGGCAGGAATCATTTCTCGAAAATTCTTGCGAAGAGATAAAAAATAATGTAAGCTATCTATTGGCAAATGAAACCTCGACTGTACTCTCTCCTCACCTGCTTTTTCATTTCAAATATTTACAAAATGTCAAATATTTACAAAATGTCAAATATTTACAAAATAAAGCGATGCTCTTGCAGCCTAGCTTTCAAATGTTTGTGGGAAGTATAACGCTGGCACACTTGAGGACAAAAGGAATAGTTAATTCCATGATATGAACTAGAGAGGACTGCATTAGCAGGAAAAAGATCTAGATATAGGTAGTGTGGAAATCAATACTTAACATGTCATGCACAGAGATCTGATAGGTAGATAGATGCTGTCAAACGAAGTCTGATGAACTATTTCTAAGGGCTTTTTGGTTAATATTCACTCAATACTTTATCCTCTTCCTTCCAAATAGGAGTTAAAATTTGAATATTACCTCAATTCTTTTAGATAATTTCAAAAAATTTAAGATATTGGTCAAAACAAATTAAAGTTTCATTTTAGCTTTGAAAAATCTCAGTCCAGGGGCACCTGGATGGCTCAGTCAGTTGAGTGTCCAACTCTTGCTTTCAGTTCGGGCCATGCATGATCTCGGGGTCATGAGATCAAGTTCCATGTGGGGCTCTGTGCTCAGCAGGGGAGTCTGCTTGAGATTCCCCTCCTTGTTCTCTCTCTCTCTCTCCAAAATAAATAAATAAATCTTTTAAAAAGAAAAATCTCAGTCCAGTTCACAGTACCCTCCTGTGTTACTAAAGAATTACTGAGTCAGGGGCACCTGAGTGGCTCAGTGGTTAAGTGTCTGCCTTCAGCTCAGGTCATGATCTTGGGATCCTGTGATCAAGCTCTCCATTGGGCTTCCTGCTCAGGGGGGTGTCTGCTTCTCCCTCTCCCTCACCTCCTCCCCCTGCCCCCGGCTCATGCCCTCTCTCTCTCTCTCTCTCTCTCAAAGAAATAAATTAAATCTTAAAAAAAAAAGAGAAGAAGAAGAAGAACCGACTCAGAAAGACATCTCCACTTTAATTTATTGAGTTACTTCTCCCTTCCCTTTCAATTTAGTAATTCTCTTCCCAAAGAGTAAAGACACTGAAATACCCATGTTTATTTTAAATCAATTAGTTTCAAACTGTTGTGGTCACAACATATAGTAAGAAACAACTTACATAAAAATCCAGTACACTATAAATCAAACAGTATTACACGTAATACATACTGAAATTTAAAAATTTTTTTTCTTTTTAGTTTTTTAAAATTTGTTTATTAGTTTAAGTCAGCTCCATGCCCAATATGGGGCTTGAACTCAAGACTGCAATATTAAAAGTCGCATGCTCTGCCGACTTAGCCTGCCAGGTGCCCCTCTTTTTTATTTAATTTTTGGTCACAATTCCTTAAACTGTGTTCACAACCCACTAATGGGCTGCAATCCAAAGCTTGAAAAACATTTTTCTAAATAACTTCTATTTTTGGAATAGTTTTATAATTGCTTCCTATTTTCCTCCTAGGGTATTTTTTTTTTTTAAGATTTAATTTATTTATTTGACAGAGACATAGTGAGAGAGAGAACACAAGTAGGGGAAGTGGGGGGAGGGAGAAGCAGGCTTCCCACTGAGCAGGGAGCCCTATGCAGGAGGTTGATCCCAGGAGCCTAGGATCATGACCTAAGCCAAAGGCAGACTCTTAACAACTAAGCCACCCAGGCACCCTCTTCCTAGACTATAAGTATAACTACGTAGGATAAAGGGTTTCAGAACTAGTCAGGATTTAACACTATAGGCTCTTTTAAAAAGTGGTTGACATTCTTACATACTAGACATTGACATATAAAATGGTATCTTGCATTTATCTATGAAAATTTAAAGCCTTTACCCAGTAAATCCACTTCTAGGGATTTATCCTACCAAAACATACACACACACACACACACACACACACACACAGATAAATGTAAGAGAACATCCTTACAGCATTCTCTACAAGTGTGAATAGGTAGAGTCACCCCAATTTTTTTTCATTGAAGGCTTAAATCAGGATACAGCTCTACAGAGTGCTGTGGGGCACTTGCAGGGACTGAAGTGGATGTCTGTGTACTGATATGGGTAGATGGGGTCAAGATAACTCTATGTTAAGACAAAGAACAGTATCTTTAAGAGTGGGTCCATTTTTGTAGCCTTAATTTTGGCAGGATTTTGAATACATATAGAAAAAGGTCTGAAAGGATGTCTATCAAACTGTTAACAGATACTGTATTTGAGATTTTTACTATTTTTCAGCTTAAAAAATTTTTTTTAGTATTCATCACTTTTGAGATCAGAAACAAAATAAAGATAAGATATGAAAGGAAAATTCTGGTTCCTAGAAGGAAGATGAATGCACAGTAAATATGATGAAGACTCCCTGGTCCAAATACCAGTTATTCTTTAAAGGGAAAAAAAATCCATAGATTCCATTCCCAAAGTTCTTACCACCAGAATATTCATAAAATAGCCTCCCATCAGAGCATAGACTCCTCCTGAAGCACCCACAAGATATTTGAGTGGGTCAAAAATGGAGCTGGCAAGGGACCCTAAAGAAATAAAACACAAAGGATCACACATAACTATAAGAATCATGAAAAGATAAATCTTTCTAACCTAAGGCAGAAGTTGGGAAGATTGGACCATTATCATATTAATAAGCAACAAGTTTATTTTGTTTGTCCCTTCCATACTATAAAAATATAGCTACGTGAACTAACTACCTCAATTTTTCTGAAATATTAAATGTTCAATATGAGGACAGTATAACAGGGACAAAGAGCATAAACTCTAGAACCAAAATTAGGTGTGTGACTTGAGCAAGTTTCTTAACCTCTCTGTGCCCTAGTTTCCCTCCATAAAGAGGATGTTAATAGAACTTACCTCAGTGCATTGTCAGGGGAAGTAAATGAGTTGATATGTCCATCATGCTTAGAATGCTGCCTGACATGTATTATGTACTTACTATCATTTCAAAATATTGCACATGTTTAGCCAAAACTATCAAAATACCTGAGACATTCCAACATCTTATGATCTAATGGCTGGCTTTCTCATGGAGTCAAGATGTGACCTCAGAATCCTTCTCAACATAGTATTCAATCAGATTCAAACAAGAGGATATCTATTTGCCAACCCAATCTTAGATTGTCTGAACCAAAACAAGCCTTTAAAACCACCTTCTGCAAACTCAAAGATGTTCTCTCTGTACTGCTTTGTTCTACTACTTAGTTTTTTGCTTTTAAGGCTCTCCTGCATTCCTTAGGATACAATGTAATACCTGCTTTGTGCCAGAAAGACGAAGTGGCCTTAGGAATTTTATAAACAAATGAGTAAACAAGTATAAGATGCAGAATAAAAAAACTACTATGATTTCTTAAATGTAATGAATTTGCTGTGGAAGCACTTAGGAAGGAATGATTTTTTTTTTCCCAGCAGAGACGTGAAGGCCTTGCTCCACTGAGAAGGAGGATACAGCATTTTGATTAAACTCTAAACTATCTTTAAGATTTGGAAGGAAAACAAAGGAGGAGAAAGTATTCAGGACTTAGGGAACTGGAAAAGTGAAGACATAGAGATAAAGATATATGGGTGACTAAAAATCAGTGATTAGTCCAACAGATTGAGGGGATGGTCCTCAAATGTCAGCCTTCTGACTAGGGCTCGAGTGGCTGCATCCTAATCATGTGAGTAATTTATTTTTAAAATACAGATATAAATGCCCACTTCTGGCCATGATGAAGTAACAAGGATAAGATTTTCTCTCCTGCTTGAAACAGCTAAAACCACTGGACAAAATATATGAAACAGTGATTCCAAGATACTGGAAGATAACAAAGGACAGTGAAACCTACAGACAAGAAAGAAGTGAAGTGAGCTATCTCATTGCCCAGCATACTGCCTTGAAAGAGATTACGGGTTACAACGCATGAAGGGGGAATGCAGGTGGCTCTCAGTTAACTTTAAGTTGATGAGATAGAGTTTAAAGTCCAGACAGTCCTGGGCAGCTGGAGGTTGCAAGACAGTGCCCCAGAGAGAAAGGAGCAGCACAGATAGAACTCCGGAGAGGAGCATGTGAGGAAATTACCTAAGCCAAAGAAAAAACCACCAGAAAGGAGTAGAGGGGAGAGCAAGTAGCTTTGCTCACCCAGCACCAGAGAGGCTAACTTTCCAAACCAGAAAACTTCATAATTCATGGGGCACTGCATGAAGTACACAGAAGGGTCCTACCCAAGCAGTGGGTATTAATTAGCACTAAACATGACTCAAAAACATAGTTTCGCCTAACAAATCTTACCAGAAAGTTTCAAACTACTTCCAAGTAACTGTGTTCCAGAACAAATTTAAGGAATATTTATAGGAATACAGTAATAACCACCATCCAAAGTTTAAATGTCTAGCATCCAAACAAAAATGGCCAGACATGCAAAGAAACAGGAAAATAGGACCCATAATAAAAAAAAAATCAGCTAAAACCCCAAACTGACACAACTGTAAGTTTGAGCAGATAATAGAAATAAATAATTATTACAACTATATGCTATCTGTTCAAAAATTAAGTAGAGACACACAAGATATAAAACACTCAAATCTCTAGATGAAAACTACAATGTCTAAGATGAAAAAATACACTCGTTGAGCTTAATGGCACATTAGTGCAGAAAAAAAATTAGTGAACAGGACAACATGGCAGTAAAAGTATCCACACAGAATGAAACACATAGAGAATAATATTTTTAAAAATAAATACACTGGGGACACCTGGGTGCCTCAGTCAGGTAAGCCTCCGCCTTTGGCTCAGGTCATGATCCCAGGGTCCTAGAATCAAGACCTGCATTGGGCTGCTTGCTCAGTGGGGAGCCTTCTTCTCCCTCTCCCTCTGCTGCTCCCCCTGCTTGTGCTCTTTCTCTTTCTCGGACAAATAAATTTTTTTTTTTAATTTTTTTTTTTGAAGGTTTTATTTATTTATTTAACAGACAGAGATCACACAAGTAGACAGAGAGGCAGGCAGAGCGGGGAGGAGAGAAGCAGGCTCCCTGCCGAGCAGAGAGCCCGATGCGGGACTCGATCCCAGGACCCTGGGATCATGACCTGAGCCGAAGGCAGCGGCTTAACCCACTGAGCCACCCAGGCGTCCCTCGGACAAATAAATTTTTAAAAATAAAGACAGCAGGGCACCTGGGTGGCTCAGTCAGTTAAGCATCTGTCTTCAGCTCAGTCATGATCCCAGGGTCCTGGGATTGAGCCCCACATCAGGCTCCATGCTCATAAGGGAGGCTGCTTCAAGATTCTCTCTCTCCTTCTGCCCCCTCCCCTTGCTTGCTTACACACTCTCTCTAAAATAAATAAATAAATCTTTAATTTAAAAAATGCTAAAGAAAATTCTCAGGGAGAAGGAAAAAATATCAGATGAAAATATGGAATTACACAAAGGAGTGGAGGGCACTGGAAGTGGTGAGAACACGGAGAAACCCACAAGATTTTGCTTATTACTTAAATTCCTATAGAAGATAACCATTTAACTACTTGAAATAATAAGTGAATTATGTTTGAAGATAGAAAATCAATGTACAAATAAATTAACTTGATGTCCATATCATAGCAGTGAAGAATCAGAAATGGAAAAATTTTAAATAGTACCATTTACAGAATATCAAAAATATGAAATATGGAGATAAATCTGACCCCCCCACACAAATATACAAGAGCTGACACTGAAAGCACAGTTCCTAAAATTTACAAAGTGATAAATTATACTTCATCGAAACTTTTATCTCTGGGTTGTGACTCCAAGCCCTGTGTTGAATATAGAGATTACTCAAAAATAAAATACTTTTTTAAAAAGATGTTATTTATTTATTTGATAGAGAGACAGTGAGAGAAAGAACATAAGCAAGGGGAGTGGGGGAGGGAAAAGAAGGCTTCCCACCAAGCAGGGAGCCCATTGCAGGGCTCTATCTCAGGACCCTGGGATTGTGACCCGAGCCAAAGGCAGATGCTTAATGACTGAGCCACCCAGGCGCCCCTAAAACACTTATTTTTAATTTTTTAAGTAGGCTCCACACCCAGCATGGATTCCAA
>ML108401.1:0-20863 GCA_003697995.1 Taxidea taxus jeffersonii
AAGAAAAGAAATATTTAGGATATAGATAAATATCTGTACTTTGAATTTATAGATTAAAAGAAATAATTCCATCATTCTGTAAATTCAAGATAATTCTTGAATTCCGTGTGGATTAATTCTGATTCTCACCTTAACAAGAAAATAAAGATAGGCACACACTTATCTCCCTGTTGGCTTTTACCAATTTAAATGTGTATGTCAAAATATTTTTGGGCCACCAGATGACCCTTTCCTAGTTACTCATATAAAAAAGCTATATTGACTATGAACAACCTAAAGATTCTTGGCATGCTTGAAGAACCTGGTTTTATGTTTGGGAATATATTGATGACGAAAAGGAGAGACAATAAATCTAGAAAAGACTCATATGCCTCACATTTTGTACCTATTTAAATGTGACAAGTGTAAAATATAATGCTTACTCAACCATAGGCTTCATCTAATATGGGGCCATGCTTCTTTAAGTGCCAACCCATGATGAAATAAAAAGCTTGCATGAGAATGTAAATCAATTCACTACATCCCTCATTGAGAAAGTCTTAGTGTGGAAAAAGAAAATGGCAGCTGGACTAGATACTGTGCTTATTGATTACTATGGACTGAATGTTTATATCCCCCCAAAATTCATATGTTGAAATTCAAACCCCTAAGATTATAGTGGTAGGAGATGTCTTTGGGAAGTGATTAGATCATGAGGACAGAGCTCTCATAAATGGGATTTGTGGTCTTAAGAAAGAGGCCCAAGGAAACTCCTTTACCACTTTAGCCATGTGAGGTCACAGCAGAAAGACAATTGTCTAGAAGTGGGCTCTCACCAAATTTCCCACATCTCGATCTCAGACTTCCAATCTCCAGAACTGTAAGAAATAAATTTCTGGTGTTTATAAGTTACCCTGTGTATGGTATTTTACTATAGTAACCTGAACCGACCAAGACAGTGATATAGTTGAATTACATTCTGACACAAGTTCCTTATCTCATCACACAGGGATAACAAAACCTTTCATAGATAGGAAGCTGGTCTTCAGACAGCACTTTGAATAGCACTAATATAAGGAAATACCCTATGTCCCTTGAGTTATCTTCAGGTTTATGTATTAATACTTTGAACAGTGACCTTATCAGCAGTATTGAAGAGTGAAGAGTTTCTTCTCGATAAAAAATGTGATGGTAGAAGCTTTAGAAAAAAAAAATATATCAGGTCACAATGGTAGAGGTGACATATAATTGCATAAACAGGCTTGGTATGAGTCAGAGCCCACTTAGCTCACAAGGATCTGCTGGCATAGGAGAGAATGTGACAATATCAAGAGATTAAAGTGCCAGACATCACACACTGTATTTGTATTAAAGTTCTAGAGATTCAGAATTTAATTAGGGGACTATCTAAAGAGAGGCAGTATGTCTTGGCAGTTGTATGTGTGAGTGTGATTGATAACTAGTGACCATACTTCCCCGTTGTGCAAATTCAGATAATTACTATAACCTCACCATACCTCATTTTCTTTATCTATAAAGTAGGAGAGACGGTATGATGATCATCCTAATACCTAATACATTTGTTGTAAGGATTAAATAAAATATTCATGTAGAGCACTAAGCATATAGCATACTTAATACATCTTTGCCCTTGTTATTCTTTTGTATCAAACTGAAGTACATTTTTATAGTATTTGATTATACCCTAAAATGAGTCACAATGTCCTAAGTATTGTTGAGTAAACAGGAGGACAATGCATTCTATGGGAGGAGCATCACAACAAGTTTTAAAGTTTATATCTTATAAGGATATAAATTTATTAAAGGTGATAAAATTGCACAGTTACTTTTGGTAAGCTGAAAGCTGGAGAGAAGCAAATATATGTGTTTCAGACTCATTGAATCCTGAACATTTCCAGAAACAAACACAGATTCTTCCTCAAAATTTTCTATTTGACCATAACTAGAGTCACCTAGTAAAAATCATTCATAGATCGCTCATCTAAATCCACGCCTGTATGCTTTCCTAAAGGTTGCAGTTTCAGGAAAATGGTCTGTTTATTCATAATAACAATTTCCTCTGTATCAGAAGAGGATCTTACCTTAGATGAAAACAGTACTCATTGGTAGAGAGAAAGAGTATATAATGTCATTTAAGTTAGGAACTTGCACCATGGAAAAGGAATCCTTAAACATAAATTCCATGGTATCAGAACAGTGGTGGGTAACCACCTTGAATGAGTAAAAATACTCATTCAAGGGTTAATCATGAAATGAATAATTGCTGAATCACTAAAGAGGAAAATACCAACAACATTGACTTTTACTTGGTTCCATTGGAAGGAGTCTAATTGGATCAGTTCTTGGGGAAAGCACTTGAAAACCAGGGCATCAGGGACATTTGGAATGACACAGAAACTTCACCTGGATCCATGTCCTAATGCTGGGTGAGGGGGAGGCTGCTATAGATTGGAGGGGTGTGATTACATATCACTATCTCTCCTTAGTTACTACCTTTTTACTGTGACTTACCATGTGACCTCCAATTATATCTCTATACATTCTTCCCATTAAGTATTTCACACTGCCACCTCTAATGACTTTTTACTGTAGTCTTCCTAGTGTCTTTTCAGAGGTACCACTTTGGGAGAATGTGCTCTGGAATGTTTTCTCTCTAACTTTATTACACTCTGCTTACATGCACCTCTTCAAGGACTTCCTGGCTCCCCTCCTTAAATATCACTCCCTCACCTCCTCCCTCACTCACCCTGTTCCTAGGTTCTGGTGCTTTTAAAATTTTATCTGTACCCTGTGTTATTTCTGGTCTATTCATACAACTTAAGTCTATTCATACAACTTAAGTCCTCAAAAGTACCAATTCTACAAAACAAAGATCTATGATTTCAAGATCCAGTGCTTTTAAATCTCCTCTGAACTCTGATTCTTCCTCAAATGTGTCTCTTTTATGAACTGTGTTTCTTCCTAAATTTATTTCTAGGGCTGTTTCTCTACTACATCGTTGTGGCAGATGTCTTGCTATAAGTGGGGTCAGAGGGGGCTTGGCAGGAGACTGCTTGAGTTTCTATGTCAAGCTCCATAGCTGTTCCTGGTGTTTAATGTCTCTATCATTGCTAAAGAGCTGTTACATCCAATTATATAATGTTTAGAGGCACACGTCTTCCAAATCCGGTTCTACAGCTATTGACAGAAAAGGGTGGGCAAGAGTTTGCCTGGGAGCTGGCTGCTTGCCTCAACTAAAATTGTCCAATTGGCACTTTCTGATGAGTCATGGAGAGTCTTTGGGGAGGGTGTTCACATATCATTGCTAAGGTTACTGAAGCACCCTGCCCTCTGAACATATTTTCAGCAGAGCTGGTTCTATAAAGAAACAGAGGAGGCAGCTCCTTTGTGTAATCTGAGGGCCCTCAAAAGGCCAGCGTGAATACAAATTTGATTCATATTTACTTGATCTGAAACTCCTGCCATTAGTTACCCTCTGGATATACATATATCCTAAATAAATAAATATATTTTTTCCCTCTAAACACTAGAGTTACAAATTAGCTAGCTGACACATTAGCAGGAGTTAGTCACCTGATCAATATTTCATCACACTTCTCTTTAATCAGGGGAGCTCAGGTATCTGACATGTGAATGAAGAGTGGCAGTTTATTATGAGAATTAAATAAGACCTTGTATGTAGAGCACTTGTCACTTAGATGGTGCTGAAAAAACAGTAGTTTTTTTTTTATAGAAGAAAAAAAAGAAGAAATTATTATTAGGTATCTAAGGCAGGCCGAAAACAACCTTTTGATATTGTTCCACAAATTCTATGTTATTGTTATGAAATCCAGAAACATTATTGCCACACACATGCTCCTGCAGTTCCAGAAACTCTTAATAAGAAGCCCTAGGTCATTTTCTCTTTATCTGTTCTGAATCTAAAACTATTCATACTGAGATGTCAATGATTAATGTCAGATTAGTCTTTGCAGTTGAGAAAAGAACAAAAATACCAGGAACTCTTCAGAAGGTAGGTGCACAGCGGTGAAAGCTGATTTCCTCTCACTTCTGCTTGAGACAGTCTTCCTTTCCCATTTGACTTAGCCTCAGGGTCTTCACTCACTGAGGGCCCCACCCATTGACTCAGTAAACTCCGGATTTCCTGAATGCTAACATTTCCTCAGATGCTTGTGAACTGAAGACTCATATTTACTTCTTATTTTAGGAGCGTTTTCAATTTCCTCAGTTCCATTACCGTTTCTCCCCATGCTATTTTCTTAAGTGAAGGCACAGGTAGAATGAGTAAACCAAATGCTTCAACAACTCTCAGAGAATTTTTTGGGATATCATTGGGGGGGGGGGGCGGTTGACTTTCCTTTTGACTTTTGAAGACCTAAGGCAACAACAGGGATCCATAGATTCTAACCTTTCTGGAACTATAAGTTCATCCCAATTTGCTCCCCTTACGTAGATTTTGAAATCAAAAGAATTAAACACATGCCTTCCACAGACTTGATTAGAGAAGGAAAAATAGTTCTATATAGGCCACTGAATGGAGTCTGACTTCCCATGAGAGACAAGATCCAACTTCCACTGGAAATCACCAAAGCAAACTTCCTTCATCAAACTTATGATGCCGTAAGCTCTTCAGAGTTCTGGCCAGAACATAGGAACCTTGGTTTCTTTTACAAGTTCTTGTCCCTAGACAATCACTCAACCTCTGAGACTTGGTTTCCTCCTTTATAAAATGAGTATAATTTCCACATTAGCTATTTTACCAATTGTTATAAAAATCAACTAAGATAACCTAGGACCTTTTATTGAAGAAACATTATGTGTCAGGTAATCTCCTGGGCATTAAAGGTATAACAATGAGTAAGACACAGTCCCTTCCCTCAGATAGGGAATCAGACATATAAATAATGGCTGTTTATCATAATAAGTACATAATAGAGATACAATAGAAACCCATCTACGCATTAGATTCAGACTGATAAAAGGTTGGTCATCAAAAAAAATGAATTTAAGTAAAATATCATATGAATGATACATATATATCTTTAACTCAGCCCATATAAATATACATTTATTGGTCATTCTTTTAATATTTTGTGTAATTCCTTTGAGTATGACTCTACTGAATGAAGTTCTGACTTCCCTTTCTTCCATAAACCATAACCTGTAAGACATTCTATTTAACTCCTAGTAATTACAATTTTCTTAAAGTAGAATGAGATTTTAAAGATACTTGGAAAACAGACAAACTTAAAAAGACAGTTATGGAAGCCTGTCATTTTTTAATGCTTTTTTTCCCCTTAAACTTTTATTATTGTCTAACCCACATCTAAATCAATAGAAGTTTTTCTTAGAGGCTTGCCCACCAGGTGATTTGATTTTCATTTCATTCATAATTTACTGGCTTATGTACTATATACATAATTAAAGTATTAAATACAAATGGCGTAAGGAAGTTTGGGAACAAATCAACTGCTTCTTGGTGGGATATGCTTCCTAGTAGAGGCAGAAGGATGTAGCCACACTGGAGAGAGATTACTGGTCAAGATCTTTAATTAGTAGGCAGTGGACAACTGTCTCTATGCTTCAGAGGGAGTGAAAAGGATGTTGGTGAATTCAGCGTGCTGCTGCAAGGTTGTTAAGTATGGGTAAGAGACCTTCAGCCTAAGTGTAAAGTGCTTTGAGAACACAGTGGAGCTACTGAACATTTCTGCTTGGATCTAGTTTGAGATGGATGCCACAGAGAACATGCCATTTGTAGTCAGATCTTAAAGGAGCTTAGCAAGTTACAGAAAATAAGCAGATAAGGGGTTGGAGATGGGCAGGGGGACTCTCATAGCATGGAAACAGTATGTGGAAACCAGAGAGGGATGAACTGTGGAAAATATTTTTCAGCCACCCTTTCCTAAAGCCCACTTGGGAAATGTGGCCAAAAAATAGGGTGCCTGAGAAGTGAGCAGATGGGTGTGATATTAATCACTATGTTCAATCTTTCTTTCTTTCTCTCCCTTCCTTCCTTTCTTCCATCTTTCCTTCCATCCTCCCTCCCTTCCTTCCTTCCATCCTCCCTTCCTTCTTTCCTCCCTCCCTCCCTCCCTTTCTTCCTTCCTTTCTTTTTTCCTTCCTTCCTTCTTTCTTGAAGATTCATTTATTTATTTGAGAGAGAGAGAGAGAGAGAGAGCAAGCAAGCAAGCATGCAGGGGGAGGAGCAGAGGGAGAAAATCTCCAAGCAGACCCCACTGATCAAAGCCTGATTCAGGGCTCAATCTCAGGACCCATGAGATCATGACCTGAGCTAAAACCAAGAGTCAGATTGTAAACTGACTGAGCCACACAGGTGCCCCACAGTTTTTCAATGACTGAACTGTTCATATTGGATCACCTAACTTTTCTGAACATTGAGCTCATTTTCATGTCATCTTGCTATAAACATTTCTGAACAGGTTCATCTGTCAAACCTCCTGGCATTGATGAGAAAGAGGGAATATTAAGAAAAACAGGAAAGGCATACTTGTAGGACTCAGGGAGCCCCACTGATAAACTGAGAAGGTCAAAATCCCTTTTGTCCTCAGGCAAAGTGCACCGTGCAATCTTCTACCAGTCATCCTGCTGAGCAGGTTGCAGAAAAGGTATCAAATAACACTCAGACTGTTGTAAGGCTGAGTTTTACCCACCAAGCATTCCTTTAGGGATCACACATTACCTAATTAAAATCTTACTCCTTTCCAATACAAGCTCAGATGCCACCTAAACATAGACTGTTTTCCCTATCCCTTAGTCCAATATCGCTACGTATTTCTTTGCCCACCCATGGCATATTTCTTGAGCCACTGTTAAAGCAGTTATTTCGGGGCACCTGGGTGGCTCAGTGGTTTAAGGCCTCTGCCTTCGGCTCGGGTCATGATCCCAAGGTCCTGGGATCGAGCCCCACATTGGGCTCTCTGCTCAGCAGGGAGCCTGCTTTCCTCTCTCTCTGTCTCTGCCTGCCTCTCTGCCTACTTGTGATCTCTCTCCCTGTCAAATGAATAAATAAAATATTAAAAAAAAAAAGCAGTTATTTCATTTTGTCTTGAGTCAAGGGCTATTTGGTACAAATCTGTATTTGCCAAGAGATTGTGAACTTCCTGGATATTGGATCTTTACTTGCAAGACTCTTTATTTACCCCAAAAGCTTCTTCTACAGTAACCAGTGGTTTCACAGTAAGTACTTACTTGCTTAAACTGCAGAAATGAAGCTATGAAAAGAGGTCGGGTAGCCTGGAGGAGGAAACCAGTTGCATTTATGAAACAAGCTCCTAGAAATGATTGCAAGAGTTGGAAAGAAGGAAGAATGTGGGGTTCTACTGTTCACGTACAAGGAGATGAGAGATCTGGAAAATAAAGACTTAGAGAAAGATCAGGGAAACTGAGATCGTTTAGCATGGAAATGAAAGGATTTAGGGAAGTTAATAAAAGGTTTTAGTTATATACATCTAGAGATTAAGCAAAGGAAGATTCTGGTCGTACTGAGGGTGAAACTAAGAATACAATATAGTTTGTCCAATGTCCTTTTACTTAAGTTTTCAACATCAGGATCTTTTCTTTGTCTGCAATGTGTCCGTGTAACTTTGTATAAACAAAGGAGAGATGACACTTTATAGGCCATTAGGATTTTTTTTAAGCTGGTATGTGAGAATACAGAAGGACCAGTGTCTGGGCCATTGTCCATGTGTCTGAAATTCATTTAAACATTTAAACATTAGTTGGTGTTACATTGCCTTTCAAGGATCTTCTAGAGTGCTGTTCTCTGGTCTATATGCAGGGCCCCCTCCCAAATGTATGCTCTTTATGTACGTGTAGCTAATGATCATGATTAGATTGGGCCTGGGGTGGCAGTGCTCTGTCTTGATGACACTTTATGGCAGTGCTGGTCTATATGAGGAAGAGTGAAATCCAACAATATATTGTACAATTATCCAGGATATGGCAAAGCAAACATCAGAACTTGCTCCACCTGTCGGAATAAGACTGGCCACTCTCTTAGAAATTTAAGATAACAGGGAAGAAGGAAGAACGGGGTCACCATTTATTAGCTGTTCAGTCAGCCTGTACTGGTACCCAGTGGAATAGATGTTACTGGAAAAATCACTTAGACCAGAATGTGAAAGTCACTTTTCACAGGAACATTAATTCTGTCTTAAGGAGCAATAATTGCTCACAAATATATTTTGCTCTTAAAATGGGAGCGAAGGACCCAGATTTATTTGTGTGGTTGTTTTCTGAAGGTGTGTGAATTACATATTTATTTGTTGTCAGAAGACAAAGCCTCATCGATGCAAAAGAGATAGAGGACCCCAGAGTTAATAGAGTGCAGAGAGAAATCATTTGCATAAATACTTTTCTCTACCCTAGGGCAGATTTGCACCTCATACTAAGGAGCCCTAGTGGGAGGATGAGGAGAGAGGATTATTTCTTTCACTTCCACAGTAGCTTGACCTCACTTTTCCCTTGAATAAGTGACTCTGTGGTGGTGCCAGCATTCATGGCTTTCCACAACCTGATTTGTACAGAGAACCACAGCGATTTTCAGTAGAATCAGACCCCAGCTGAGTAGCATTCTGCCCTTTTACTTTTTTCCCAGAACTGAAGAAATACAAAATGGCCTGGCACTAGACACTAAGAATAAATGCACTTCTGCACTTGTCTTATTCCTCCCAGAAGCATATTAAGGATAACAAAAGAGACAACACATTATTTCTCCCCTCACTTAAGACTCATTGAAGCACACCATTTACTATCTGAATGATTTACAGATCATTTTGGTTTTTCAGATGGCAATTAAGGTCAACATTCTGGTAATTATTCCCTTTTAATGGAAGTAGCTCTATCTTTTTAGAGCTCAACAATAATCAGAAAACAAATCAAAACAAAACAAAACAAAAACCCTCTCAAACACCCTAGGACTAATTAAATTAAAGCAAAGGAAAATTAGCAGTGAGTCCTTTTTGATTCAATTTGCGTTTTCAAATTGATGAACGGTATTCATGAATGTTTTAAGGCTCAATTTAATGCATATTTTATCAACTTTGAATGCATCACAAATTTCTCTTTTAGCCATTTAAAAATAGTAAAACTGAAACTGCCTTGCCAATATTTAAAGGGATATTAGTTCTCTCCTCACATATTCTGTCTAGTCTTGTGAGAGTGGCCCATTGTGCCCAAGGACAACGGTTTCTTTGCAGTGCTGAATCTTAGACACTAAAGACAGCCTCTCTTCAATGGGGTTACTACAGGGGAAAAAGGAAAATTTCAGTACATCATAGAAGGGACAATCTAATCCTCTTTGCTAGTACATCTGCTCTGGCAGTTTTGCTCTGCAAATCAAAAGACATCCCATTAATTAAAGTTCCTTTTCCTTTCATTTTTATTCAGCTTGTGAAATGTGACCAGTATTCACCAAAAAAAAAAAAAAAAAAAAGTTTCAGGCCACTTTAGTCACAAATATCCACCCAAAGGGTGAGCACTTTGATTTGTTGTCTGGTTTCCGCTTACTGTTCTTCTTCATTTTTTTTTTTTTTTTTAAAGAAGGAGCCCTTCTCCTTTGGCAGAGTGCAATACATTCAGAGAGCTTTACAAAACAAAGCTTTCAGCTCTGAGTCAGCAACAAACTCATCTTTGTTCGTGTGGCTCTATTAAGGAAAGAAGGCCAATTTTATGCAAGTTTCTATGGCTGGCTTCACAAAGGCATCTCTCTGTGTGCAAGCTCTCTGGCAGGAACAACCGACTCTGAGATCATCGTTCTCAGTAATGACCAGCTGCAATGATCGGAGAAAGAAAATCATAAACTGGTTTATATAGTGATTTTATTAAGGAGGCTAAAATATAGATTCATTCACTGGTAGGCGCTTAATAAAGGCAGCTCACTGGATGGGTTCACATGGATAGCCCAAGGCTTCCTCTTTTTCCTTTATCACCAAGCACACTTTGGTTGGATATTCACGTCATTTGTCTGGAAGAGGAAATGAAGCTTATTTGCATTTCCCTGGGTTTCCCAGGAAATTCCCAGGAATTCTTGTCCTTCATTCCATGGTATTTTCCTGTGTTGGGATTACATTAAATTGTAATCTCACACTGTGTCTCCAGGTACTAAACATTTGTTTAACGATGGAGGTAGGACCCTGGTAAGATTTCCAGTTTGCCCACAGAGAGATGGATTAAGACTTCTAAGACAACATGGCAAACATTTAGAATGAACAAAATAGTCTCATAATCCTGATCCAAGCATTTTAAAAAAAACATCAACATAACACTATTTGTCATGAAGTTTAACAAGGTTGATTTTGGAGATATAGAACTACATAAAGCAGTCTGTGCTAGTGCTACTTCCTTAAGACTGTTCTATGATAGGTGTATACATATATTGACTTAAGATGACTTAAAACAAAATTTTGACTTAAAATGGACTTTTTTGGAAAAAAATTGACTTAAAAGAAAATTTCCAGATTAAATAAATTTTGGTTGGAAATTCTGGTCTTAACAAAATGAAACTTCTTCTAACTGCAGGACTTCTCAGAATTACACTAATGTTCATTGTCATTTTTTAAAGAAAGATTCCTTCTCTCCCTTCCCTCATGGAACTCTGCTTGGACTAGTAACCCAAAGATCTCACTTCTGGGGAAATGCCCCCCAAAGCCAGTGGGATGATTGACAACCAAATGCTTCAAAAGCTTAGGTTATCCTCCATGAAGTTTGCAAGAGAAACCTCAGACATTAGTGTTAAGATGTATATATCAAATATTTATAGTCAGATGTTACCTGAAACTGGCTGTTCAGAAATCAGTTATGGTGTGAAATAAGAGGACACTGTACCTTTTTCACCCCCAAAATGCTGACTTTCTTTTTACAGGTAGAGCATTAGGAGATCTCTACTTGTTTTCAGATATACTGGTTGTATGACTCTCATTTCTGAGGATTTATGGCATAGAAAAAGAGCTATGATGAAATACAAATAGGAAGCTGGGGCTGCTTAATTACCTAGAGACCTACCAGGTGCCGTGTTCGTCTCAGTTCATGGCCACCAATTAGAGATGCCAGACACATAGTTTTCCCATATTTAAGTATGATTTAAGTATCTTTGTTGCTGTTATAAGAGAACTGCTAGCAAAGACTTTTTTTTTCATTCATCCTTTTAGTTATTTTAAATAAGAAATATTTATCTGGTGTCTGCTTCATACCAGATACATTGTAAATAAGACAGACATGGTCCCTGCTCTCCTGGAGCTTACTGGCTGGAGGGGAGAAAGGAGAAATGCCATGTTTTGTAATTTGTAACCATGCCATGGCTTGTTCATTTTCCCAAAGTGATTCTTGTGCATTTCAAACTGAATGGGTGAACAGAAATTACTGATATTTTGAAAAATTAATGCACTGGAACCCGAAGCTTGCCTGACCCAGGAGAGGTCATTTTCATAGGCATTAGGCCTATACTTTATTGTTGCACGCATCTTGGATTTACTATGACTGTACTGTGGGGTGGAAATTGATGATGGATAAGGATGGGTCTTTTTTGAATAATCTGCCAGAACTCCTGAGCAACTGTTTCTGTTTTTTAGTCACTGATGAGTCACGGTTCAGAGGAGATAACAATCAGTGTGCCAGTTGATATAAAAAAAAATGAGAGTGATTTCTACCTTGGAATCCCTGATACAAGTCTAAACTTATCTCAGGTTGGAACATAAAGCCTCAAGACCAATGCCTCAGTACTCGACATACTACAACACATAAAGGATATTTCTGCACTCTTGAAGCAAGTTGGGGCTTGGTTTAAGGGTGTTTTTCTTATGAAAGAGGGAAAGATAATGGCTGAACTCTGGAGTAAGACAGTGATAGGGAAGCTGTGATAAAATGTTTATTGTGCTTGCAAACATTTAATCTACAGGAGTTAATTGTAGCCTCCTCATAGGGAACCTATTCAACCTAACTAGGGAATGCAAATTTAAAAAGTCAAGGAAATTACTTGGTATTAATTCAGAATGCAGTTTAGAAATATATATATATATATTTAATCAAGGCTTCTAGCTCCTAACTATGTGTGTTTTTTTCACCCTTTTCTATTGTTTTAATAAATAAAGCAGTCATTTGTGTTTTTCCTTTTGTTGTTTTCAGTGTTTGTCTCTCTGTTCTGTTTCTGTACATTTATCTCTTTTTTTTTTGGATCCAGATTAATCTAGTCAATTCAACTTCATTTATTTATTTAAGAAATATTTATGAAGTACCGGCTAATGACTAAGCATTAAGGATAAATGTTAAAAAAGAAAAGGGCGTGTGTGTATGTGTATGTGTATCTATCTTGAAAAACCAGAGTCAGCTTTATGTCATCTGTAATAGATTATCAGAGGGGACTGGAAAGTAGTTTGATATTTTCGTATATCCAGTATTTAGTTCAGCCACCATATATCTTTTAGGTTTTAAAGTCCTGTACCAAATATCTAAATCATCTCAATTATTTATATGCATATTCTAAGTGTTATGAGTATTGGAAATATCATAAGTATTATAAGTTGTATCATAAATATTATAAATAACATTATGACTTCACATTTTGAATATATTATTATATTTCAAAGTTTGAGCTCATAGAAAATGTACCTTTAATTTTTATTTATTTATTTTTAAAGATTTTATTTATGTATTTGTCAGAGAGAGAGCTCACAAGCAGGGGGAGGGGCAGTGGGAGAAGGAGAAGCAGGTTCCCTGCTGAGCAGGGAGGCCCCTGTGGGACTATCCCAGGACCCTGGGATCACGACCTGAGCCCAAGGCAGACGCTTAATCTACTGAGCCGCCCAGGCATCCCAAAGTGTACACTTAAAAAAAAAAAGATTTATTTATTTTTGGAGGGATGGGGAGGAGCAAAAGAAGAGGGAGAGTCTCAAGCAGATTCTGTGCTCAGCGTGGAGCCTGACACAGTGCTTGATCTCACGACCTTGAAATCAGGACCTGAGCCAAAACCAAGAGTTAGCTGCTTAACTGACTGCTCCATCCAGGTGCCCCATAAAGTGTATCTTACATTAAATTTATAATATAGGAATTACAAACATGAAAGTTAAAGATGACAGCCTCTTATTTTTCCTGTTTTTATTTTATATAAATGCATATATTATGATATTATGTGGTATATCAGGTAGCAACTCTCTCTCCTCTTCAGCTTTTATGGCTTCATTCCACCCACATACTATATATTAAGTGATAAAAAGTACTTAAAGCAGTAGTTCATGCAAATGGCTTCTTCTCCCTCACTCACCAACCTCTGTACATCTCTGAGAAACTGCACTGTCAGTTGTTTGGAGGATTTTAAATGGATCAAAAATAAACATCACTCGGGGCACCTGGGTGGCTTAGTGGGTCATCTCTTCAAAGATGGCCTCCTTAGGGAGGAGAGATTTAAGTAATGGCCTCCTCTTTGAGGAGAGATATAAATAATGGCTGAGACCAGTGTTTTTGGTTTTCTGGGGAAGAGCATTCCAGACACAAGCACCCTTAAGAGCAAAGGCTCTGAGGCAGAAGCAGGCCAGGTGTGACTGAGTAACCAAGAGGCCACCCATAGGAGCAGGGTGAAGTAGGAAGAAAGTAGTAGGAGATGCACTAACTACGAGGCAATTCACAGTTAACATATGTAAGACCAGGGGCAAAAACAAAAGGAGGCCCATGTATGACATGTCTGAATATTTAAAGGTTATAAATCAAGCTAACATAATCTTAAATAAAACATGTTCTAGCTTCCTTTTTTAACCTTTATAATACCCAGGAGTCCAGGTTTAAATGTAGAATTCTTAGATTCATTATTCCAGGTTGATGAATAGGAATTGGCCCCCATCCTTGGTCTGCCCCCTTCTCTTTCCATTTTCAGCTCTATTCTATATCCTGAGATATTATGCATACACATGGACATCCCAGAGCATTGCCTCCAAGATCCACTCTCATCCCTGCAAACAGCTGCCTCTCAGCTACCTTTTAGGTCTATGTTTGGATCATATGCAATAATAGATTGCAGACTTAGAAGCAGGCTTGCAGATACCTGAGCAGGGAACTTTGGGCCTCTAGGAAACCAGTTCTATAAGTGGGTTGTAGCTTCCAGTTATGCACATTCCATTAACTTGTAGACGCCTCATCTGGTGTTGGGTGGGTGGGGGCAGCAGGTAGTATGGGGGGGGGGGGAAGAAGCCAAAATGGCCCTCTAAGGCACATACAATAGGCTGGGTTCTAAGGATGGTACCAGTAGGTCTTGTCGGTCTCGGTAAGGATTTGACTTTTTATGTTAACAGAGGTGGGAAAACACTGAAGTGTTTTACTTCGCATCTTCAAAGTCTCACTCTGGCTACAATGTAGAAAGTAGCCTGGAGTAGGACAAGGATGGAATGAAGGAGCCCAGTGAGGATGCTATTGTAGAGTTTTAGACAGGAGATGGTGATTTCTATGGGTTCCTATGAACAGTCATTAGTTACTGATAAACAAAATGCCCTCCCACTCTTCAAAGCTCTTGGAGACTATAGAAAACAGATTGTTCTATGGGAGGAGAATAAAAGTTGGAAATGAAAACTTCGGCAACTATACAGTTTACCACTACATTAGTATGCCCATTATTCAGCTGTCCTCACTAACATAATTTTACTATTTCACTATTTTTTTTTTTAAAGATTTTATTTATTTATTTGACAGACAGAGATCACAAGTAGTCAGAGAGGCAGACAGAGAGAAAGGAGGAAGCAGGCCCCATGCAGAGCAAAGAGCCCGATGCGGGGCCCGATCCCAGGACCCCGGGATCATGACCTGAGCCAAAGCAGAGGCTTTAACCCACTGAGCCACCCAGGCGCCCCTATTTCACTATTTTTATCAACATGACTTTATTATTTCAGGAAACCCTTGCCCAAGAAATATAAATTACAAATAGCTTTGTTATCTGCTCCAAGAGCTACCAGAAAACCAAATTAAATAAATATCAGATTGCTCAACTTTGCCACTGATAGCATCAAATGATTCTTACTCTTCGAGACTCTTTGAAACCCTCCTCTAGAAAACTTGACCTTGCATTTTCAACAGTTCTAATCCATTATATCATGATCCTTACACAATATCCTTACACAATATAAGTGAAATTCTCTGTGTTGAAAGACTATCTTAAACCAGTCTCAAAATCTCATACATCTCCCAACTTTGTACTCCACCCTCTCTCCACCTCCCCCCGCCCATCAGAAAGGCTACAAAAACACTGCCAAAGTAGTGTTCTCCTTTATCTCATGAAGAAGAAATTCAGCTTTGTCTCATCAAGAGATTATTTTGGTGATGTCAATAGCAAGCTGCTCTTTAACAATCTTAGAGGCCCATTGAGATCTGATCAAGACATCACACTTCTGCAACCCAAGATTCTCAATCTAGAAATAGAGTAATCCTTTGAGACTTCTTGAGCTTTCAACTCCGGATATTGCTTTGGGCCCAACTTCCTATTTCTATCTTTTCTTTTTATATCTTTTTCTCTTCCTTCTCTCTCTCTCTCTCTCTTTCTTTCTTTCTTTTTTTTTTTTTTCCCTATTCCTTTAGCTCCCCAAATAGTGACTTGACTTTGTCTTTTAGGAATAAACAAAATACCCTCCCACTCTTCATAAGCCTTTAAAGGAACTCTCTGATTATCTAATCAGACTTGTAAACCTCCTATTCTTTCTGGAACTCTGCCTTGTTACTGCAGCATTGTGATATGTAAGAAATACATGTTTGATCATTCCTTATGTATATTTGGTCATTCCTCATATATAGTCGGTCTTCACCCACTGTTCCTGCCTCACAATAACACAAACTCTTGGAATTTCCTGAGAGATAAGAGCAATGGGAACATTGTTATATTTGTTTTTTGTTGTTGTTGTTATATTTGGTTTCTTTTCCCAGTTCCTGAAAATACTTTAGAGCCATAAAGGTGAAATGGGTGTCTTGTTATTAGTAAGAAGCCCTTTTCCACTGCAACTGGTTTATACTTATGAGGTGACTTTCTAAAGCACCTATGGTTGGGGGTTGGTTGCCAAGGGGACCAACTATGAATAAAGTTATGGTTGACATGCATATAAAACCAACCAAGATGGTAGAAGCCTCCATTAGTTTAGCTACTGTGGCTATTGCCCTTAGACATCATAAGTAGGTGTTTGTCACTGAATCAAGAGGGATTATAGTAAGCTATTAGTTCTGATGATTTTGATGAAATTGAATTTGAACACCAGGCCAGCTCTAGCCCCTCTCCCCTTCTGGAAATTGGGGGTAGGATTGAGAGTTTCAACCCTCTATTCATGGTTGAGGTATAATTGACATACATATAGCTGTACATATTTAATGTATACAATTTGATGAATTTGCAGATAAAGCAGTAAAAGATCACCATAATCTATGCCATAAACATATCTATCTCCTCCACAAATTTCTTCTTACTCTATTTATTTTTGTGATAAGAATACTATATAAGGGGATGCCTGGGTGGCTCAGTGGGTTAAAGAATACTATATAAGATGTACCTTTTAAGCAATCTTTAAGAATATATGCATTATTGTTAGCTATAGGCATGATGCTGTACAGTAAATCTCTAGTACTTATAATTGAAAATTTGTGCTTTTGACCAACATCCCCTCTACCCTGCCCCCAGTAACCACCATTCTATGAGTGTGACTATTTTAGATTCCTAATATAAGGGGGATCTGGTGGTGCTTGTGTCAGAACTAAACTGAATTATAGAATTCATATAGGTGTCAGAAAATTTCTTAGTGTGGTGGAAAAAAACCCATACATAAGAATCGGTGATGAGAATCAGAGTCCTTATCTCAGTCAGTTTAACTTCTATAACAAAAATAACAGGGCGCCTGGGTGGCTCAGTGGGTTAAGCCGCTGCCTTCAGCTCAGGTCATGATCTTGGGATCCCGGGATGGAGTCCCACATCAGCTCTCTGCTCAGCAGGGAGTCTGCTTCCTGCTCTCTCTCTGCCTGCCTCTCTGCCTGCGTGTGATATCTGTCTCTGTCAAATAAATAAATAAAATCTTTAAAAAAAATAACATAGACTGGGTGGCTTAAACAATCGAAGTTTATTTCTCACATTTTTAGGAGCTAGAAAATCTGAGATTAGAGTGCCAGAATGGTCAGTTCTGATGAGGGCTCTCTTCCTGGTTCCATACCACTGCTTCTATTTGTATCCTCACATGTGGAAAGCAGAGAGCTTTTCCTAACACCACTTATTGAAGAGACTATTCTCCCTATTGTATATACTTGGCACTCTTGTTGAAGATCAGTTGATTGTTTATGCATGAGTTTATTTCTGAGCTTTCTGTTCTGTTGCATTGGCCCAGTAGATTTTTAATATGTTCTGGTCATTGCTTATTCTCAGGATTTTTGAAGCATTTTCTCCCTGGAGAGCTAGAAACAGTATTAAAAATATTACTTAATTTTGTGTTCCTGACCTAGGAATTTCTAATCTATCTCTCTAGTGACAAGAGTACCTATTTTATTGTGACTGTTGCTAAAAAGCTTTGCAAAATTCTGCCACTTAGAAACTTCACTGTTCATTTTGCCTCCAAGCTCTAGAAAAGGAAGAAAGAACAAACAGAACTGTAGAACTCAAACTGGCAAGATTCTCAGAGACTCTCAAACTTCCAAGTCTTACGATATTCCCATTGAGATCAACTCTCTCTGGGATTCATTGACTCCCCCATATCAGTTAATAATGATTCACTCATATATCTAAAACTTCACTTGCAATTCTGCACTCCATTTAATTAAAAAAAATAGTCCAATATTACAGGGGATTCAGGGAATACATGCAGTATTTTTATCAAGAGATTTGAGCAGTCTTTTCTTATATTCCTTCTAAACAACGCTTGAATGATCTAAAACCTGAGATCAGGTCTTCTAGAAAGAGTCCAGTTATTACTGTTCTTGACTAGAACTCTTCTAGAAAGAGTCCAGTTGTTACTGTTCATGACTAGTAAAAAAATTCCAAGTGGTTGATTCTTAGATTCATGTCTCTCAAATAAAGAGGCACAAACTATCTTTGAATTGCTAGAAATTGGTCCTTAGCAAAGATCTCAAGATGAAGATTCTTTGGATATCTCCAGAGGCAGACAATCTTCGGAAGGAGATAATTTAAACTCAAGCTCTCTGGGCCGAGTAGGTGACTAGGTGATACGAAGACAGCTTTCACCCAAGGTTCACAATATAGTACTGTAGATTATAATGCTTTAATGTGCATTATTTTGTTCTTTATTTTTCTGGACATTTTATTTCCTTTGTTGTTTATATAAGGCTTTAACTAAGTTATTATGAGAACCCTGTTCCTAATTTTAATGCTTTCCACCTTAGTCACTCCATTATGTGAGTCCCATACATGGCTACAATTTGCTAATAAGCTTATGCATAGGACTAAAACAATGGAAAACACACTTTTCCATTTGGAGCCACCCAGCTTCCTTTGGTACCACTTCCTTATAATAGATCCACTGGTTTCTGGGGTAACTGTACTTGACTGTTAACCATAATTGCAGATAAAAAACCCCACAACAGACCAGAGAGTGAGAAATCTAAAACCCCATATCACATTGTACTTAGAAAAGAAAATTCCTGTCTCTACTGAAACAATATTCAGTGATCTTTTGTTGGGCTTCACTTTTAAAATTGACCTTACACAGGGGCACCTGGGTGGCTCAGTGGGTTAAAGCCTCTGCCTTCGGCTCAGATCATGATTCCAGGGTCCTGGGATCGAACCCCAAATCGGGCTCTCTGCTCGGCAGGGAGCCTGCTTCCCTTTCTCTCTCTCTGCCTGCCTCTCTGCCTACTTGTGATCTTTCTCCATCAAATAAATAAATAAAATATTTTTTAAAAAATTGACCTTATACAAAAATAGAACTGAGACAAGGGCTAGAGTACAGATGGTATACATTGGAAGGCCAACTAACTTTCAGAAAACTTCAAAGAAAAACATACAATTTTTCTTTTGCTTTAGGTCCACTTAAGGATCTCAGTACTGCAAACTTTTGCTTGGTACTAAACCATGCTTGACAGATAGTGCCAAATTTTACAACACTGACAATCCATTGAGGTAGACTGAATAAAAACAGATCATTGCCTGGCTCCCAATGACTGGTATTAGATTTGCATACAAAGGATTACTCGTTTCTAACTGCCAACTGGACAGAGACTTGTTATATTGGTAATCAGATTCCTTTCTTTGGGATAGTCTCAGCATCACTTAGGGACCATTATGGCCCATCATTTTTCCCTTTTAGAAAAATTTCACCATGTGCTTTAAAATAGGCTCAGGGAATAGGAAGATTCCAACATGGAATGGTTTATAAAGTAGCTAAAGAACTAGAGAATCATCAGGAGAAGTGTCACTTGAGAAGTTCATTAAATTGGACAGATGCTGGTTCAGAATGGAACCTCTTTTGATATAATATTGGTCAGTTGAAAGGGAAAATGTGATGTTTTGGGGTAGGTGTGTTGTGCTTAGATCCTTACAGACCTCTTTGCTACCTTTATTTAATCATGAAAAAGATTCGGGAAAGAATAAACCATAGGATTGTCAGTTTAGCTAATCAACTTCTATCTGGTATGTGGGCTCTTTGGTTTAGGGATGTGATCTGTCTTCTGTCTAACTTGAACTTCTTGTCTCCTGGCTGACAAGTGAATTATAAACTTTAATCATTATTATTCCCTTAGTACTTGTGTGGTTCTAAAGTTCACATGTGTGATCACCAGATGTTGTGAATATTGGTGAGCAATCCCTGTGCCATTGAATGACCCAACAAATGATCTTCCAACAAAAAGAAAACCTGATACTTAATGGAGGTTGAAACAACCATCCTTGGGAAAATGATACAGTATCGTGGTAACTCAAATATTGATGAGAATTTGGACTGAACATATCCCCAGATGTTAATGAACCCTCTCATAGTCCAGGCTGAAGAATGACCACACAGTGGGACGGTAAGAACTGAAACCATGTACATACATATTGCTTATGGTCTACATAAACATGATTTTATTTGGCTGTCTTCCTTAACTTGACTTCATTTGTTCTTCATCAGCATGAATTTACTATTCCAGGGAACTCTTATCTAGGAAAATAAAAGATACAGATAACTTTATACTTTTTGAGAAAAACATATAAATAAACATCAAACTGTTAAACCACCTAACAGTTAACATCAAACAACTGTATACTTCCCTAAACTCTTTGAAACTCATACTTCAAAATCTTTACCTTGCTGTGTCCACCAGCACTAAATTATAATGATCCATATCAAACCTAATCAAGCCCCTTCATTGGCTATCTGCCTTAGAGAAGGCTCCTGATTCTCATAAATACCCTGATTTTTCTGTTCCCTTTCCTAAGATACTACTAAAACTTTCCCAGGAGAGTTCTCTCCCTAACTGTGGTGAGAATACACTCGGCTTTATGGTATACACAGAGATTATATAGATATAAATCCAGATATTCTTTTTATTTTTAGTAATACTTTTTTATTTTACTTTGAATGTCTCAATGACAATTGAAATTGATATCCTTTTCAGAGGCTTATAAAAATCTGCATCAGTACAAATTAAAGGACAGAAAAACCAAAACAATCTATAACAAAAAATTGATAATAAAGTAAAATGAATAATGATATAGTATTAAAGACAAAGAAAAAATAGCAGCAAGTGAATGCTATAATTGACTAAAAGCTACACTGACAAAACACTGATAATTGTGTAAAATTCTGCTAGAAAATCTTAAGAATCTTAACTGCATGAAGGGATGTGCCCAGTAGGACTTTACAACATTGTCAAGCATAGCATAACATCCAGGCTTCTTCTTCTTCTTCTT
>ML108401.1:21263-34940 GCA_003697995.1 Taxidea taxus jeffersonii
TCTTATAAACACTAATAGGAATGATACAGTTTTATATTTAGGGAACTTATTTCAAAAGTGATAATTTAAAGGAAGCCAACAGACCTGTACCATGAAAGTATACAGAAAAGAGTCTAGAAACTTAACAGGGTAATTAAAATGTAACACATTCACTGAGGAATTGTGATAATTTACTTTAAGAACATTTTTTAGTACCTGAAGGATTTCTTTCCATGACAGTTAGTTGGAGTCTTAATTAGTTTAATTATGTAAACAGTTCAATTGTATAAAATAAATATGCCATTCTTGCTTTCAGCTTAAAATATCTTTTTCTTTCAGAAGTTAAGAAAATTACACTTACTTGTTTCTAGAGAATTTTACAATATGGGAGTGGAGGGCAGATAAGGTTTTGGTTTGCCTTTGAAGATGGGACAGTTGATATTCAGATCATTGATGTTACTATAAGGATGGTTTTTGGAATTTTCATTTAACACAACATTATTAAATATGGAGAGTAACTTTTAATGCTTTAAGAGTTCCATGTCCTTATATATTTTGTCAACATTTTTTTGAAAGGGTAAAATATATTTCCTCTGATAGAGGATACAATAAGTTAACAAACATAAAAAAATTCCCCTCCTTAAGGAGCTTCATTCATGCATTCTGCACCTAGTAGGTATACTCAATGGATAGTTGTTGAATGAAAGAAAGGGCATATATTTAAATGACCCAATTATAATTAAACTTCAAAAATGACTAGTGCCTGCTTTTGGATGGGAAAATTATTTTTAAGAGGAGCTTTTCAAACTATTGAGCATTTTTTTATTTGAGGAGGGTTTTTAAAATATATCTTTTTATTCCTAGCTGCTGGTATAGTCACTGTCATATAGTAGATGCTAAATAAATGTTTGTTGATTTCATGAATAAAGGAAGCATTTTTTTTTAACTTTTTTTTTTTAAGGATTTTTTTATTTATTAGTTAGAGAGAGAGCGAGCGAGCACAGGCAGACAGAGAGGCAGGCAGAGGCAGAGAGAGAAGCAGGCTCCCTGCCAAGCAAGGAGCCCGATGTGGGACTCGATCCCAGGATGCTGGGATCATGACCTGAGCCGAAGGCAGCCGCTTAACCAACTGAGCCACCCAGGTGTCCCTAAAGGAAGCATTTTAAGCATTAGTCTGCTCATCTGAAATTATACATAGTTTGTTTACATTTAGGTTGACAAGTTATTTGAATAATGATATGGGATTGCCAGCAACATATGGAAGTTATTTCTGATGACTGCTAAGCACGAGACCATCAAGGAAAATTAAAAAAATAGGCTGAGAGTAGAGGAAATTTTATAGTCTCAGGAATGACAACGCTACAGTAATTATATGGCCAAAGATAGTAAGTATGGCCAGTAATAAGCATGGGTCAGTAAAAAGGACAAAGGAGGGAATTTGAGGTTGTGAAAAAAACACAAGGGGGATGATTAAGATATATGTGGGAAGTGAGCATTAACTTGATGAAGCTAGAGCAGTGGTATGTCAAAGAATAATGAGACATTTGACTGGAAAACATGTGGATTGTGGACTCCATTGATGAAGGGTTTTAGATGCCAAACTTAAGAATTTAGATGAGATGTCATAGGCAAGACAAAGAGATTCTAAGAGACTGGCAAGATAAGAGAGGAGATAAAAGAGATAATGCTGGCAGCTCTATTAGCATAGAATGGCAGGCTCAGAAGCCAGAGGCTTAGCATATTGTTGGGGGCCTGCAGCAATCCCAGTGAGATGAAGGTCTGCTCTAGAGAGGTTTCTAGGGAAAAGAAATGGAAGATAAAAATGCAGGGGGTGGAGGTGTGGGCGTGGCTGGGTTTAAGGCTTACTTACATTTCAGATGTCACACGCTCCTTAAGCATGCCCTCTGATTATGCTGAGTGAAATAAGTCAAGCAGAGAGAGTCAATTATCATATGGTTTCACTTATTTGTGGAGCATAACAAATAACATAGAGGACATGGGGAGATGGAGAGGAGAAGGGAGTTGAGGGAAGTTGGAAGTGGAGTTGAACCATGAGAGACTATGGACTCTGAAAAACATTCTGAGGGTTTTGAAGGGGCAGGGGGTGGGAGGTTGTGGGAGCCAGATGGTGGGTTTTATGGAGGGCATGTATTGCATGGAGCACTGGGTGTGGTGCATAAACAATGAATTCTGTTATACTGAAAAGAAATTAAAAAAAAAAAAAAGACATGCCCTCTGACGTAGATAATGGGAAAGGATGAAATGTTAAGACGTAAGTTGTAAACTTTCAGAATTATCAACATAAATATGATGGCTGAAAACTGCACAAATAGGTAATATAGAGAATCCATAAAAAGAGGAGAACAAAATATTAAAGTGGGCTTTGACTGACCTTGCAGGATGGGTCAGGAAGAGAAGAGATGGGTAAAAGTGAAACTATAGCAGGGAAATAGGAATATCATGTTTTCAGAGGAGAAGGAAGATTTCAGGGAAACAGTGACCAAGTGGGTCAGCTGTAGTCAAGGAAACCAAAAATAAAGCTGGAAATGTGAAAACTCAGGGAAAATTCATTCATTTGGGGGCAGAGAAGAGGGAAGAAATTTTCTCTTGTTTTTTTAAAAATAAATTTTCTGATATTTCACTGAAAAATTTGAGGGTGGACGTTGTATATTAATCCTTTCAAAGAGATGAATACTCATCTTAATATGGGGGTTATATAGTGATGTACAGACTTGCTTCTTAGAATATTCCTGCTGAAAGCTATATGGTTGAAAAACATTGGATGATTATAATCCTCAGATACTAAAGGTAAGCAGTTCAACCCAATTTCCAGCTGGAAGAATTAACTATGCTTTTACCTTTAGGGGGATGAGTCATTGTAAGAGAGTTGGAATGTTCTTAGTGACTTGATACAGAGCTGATGAATATGTTTCACTCGTCTTGCTTAGTTTTCAAAGGGCTGGAAGTGGGAAAGAGTAAAGAATCTAATCTTGTGGAAAACAGATCAAAGCTCATTTCTACGCTTACCTAAAATACATGTGAAAATAAGTCAGAAGTTAAAGTTGACACTTAATTCCTGGCTCTGTGACTTTGACATTCACAGAGGAGGTAAAACAAAAATGAACTTCAGTTTTTTAAATAATAGGATATTATTTAAATATGCATTTGATGACAAACAGTAAATTATGTTTAAATACATTTTTTAAAAGATTTTATTTATTATTTGACAGAGAGAGATCACAAGTAGGCAGAGAGGCAGGCATAGAGAGAGGGGGAAGCAGGCTCCCGGCCTACCAGAGAGCCCGATGTGGTGCTCGATCCCAGGACCCTGAGATCATGACCTGAGCCGAAGACAGAGGCTTAACCCACTGAGCCACCCAGGCACCCCCAAATACATTTTTGTAATACATAGTAAAACATGAGTTCTTACTAAACTGATGATTTATGGTCACTTTTCTTACCCAGGTTTATTGGTAATGTAGGGCTAACAAGGCTGAAAGCTATTTGCAGTTAACTCTTTGCAGTACCATTGTCAAATACATATTTGATGGTGCTCCCTGCTTATATAGGTAACTGGTTTATTAAACAGTTTCACCCTGGTGAGGTATAAGCATAAAATGATTTTATTTTTTCTCCAATTGCTATTTCAACCATGCTCTGTTAAATCACTCTTTCTAGTCCTCTTAAAATTAACTTAGATTGTTTCCATAACTTTTCATCCATTCCAAGATATTAAAATATCTGTTCCATTCTGTAATGACGTAAGTTCAGCTACATGGCAAATTAGCTCAGTTCCTCTCTTTAGGTCTTGTGCTTAGAAGTCTAAGGAAACTCCCCTGTGGAGATATGTATGTGAGTCCTGTTCTTTCATTTCTTCTCCCTTTTCAATTCTGCTCCATCCCTTTCTGGGTTTACTTTTCTTCTCCTACATTGGAAACTCGAAAGAGAAATATGAGAGAGGCCAAATGTTTACACCTGCATTCCAAGACCCATTCTCTTACCTAGAATGCAAGTATGAGTTTTTAAAGAGTTCTACCCCGGTTCCTGCTCTAGGTTACCTCTGATATTCTCCTGTTGCTGTGGCCTGCTTGTTCATATTGTAAGACAACTCAAGCATGGATACCCTCTTGGCAGTTTCTATCTGAGCAGTGCAGCCTACTTCAGTAGAGTCCCCCTGCTGCTGTCTTTCTCCAATTCAATTTTTTTTTATAAACCAAGTAGGCATTGAGGGCAGATCCCCAATCCTGATTCAGTCTCCACTTTTTTCTCTTCAGGTGGCTTATGGTGGCTGGAAGAATGGAACCACCATCTACTTCCTTTGCCCCTTAGGCAAGAGATGGCAAGAGCTCACTACCCATAGTGGCTAGCTTCCTAGATCTTCCATCATCAGCTTTTGGCTTCTCTTCATCCTGTCACACCCTTGTACATTGTTCTTTTATTAAACCCCCCTTCAAAACCTAGTAGAATGTGCCATCTGTGATCTGTCATGGCTCTGACTGAAATGAGTAATAAGCACAATATCAACAACTCTGTACTATAAATTTTTTATTTTTTTATTTTTAATTTTTATTATTTTTTTTAAAGATTTTTTTTTTTATTCATTTGACAGACAGAGATCACAAGTAGGCAGAGAGGCAGGCAGAGAGAGAGAGAGAGGAAGCAGGCTTCCCGCTGAGCGGAGAGCCCGATGTGGGGCTTGATCCCAGGACCCTGGGATCATGACCTGAGCCAAAGGCAGAGGCTTTAACCCACTGAGCCACCCAGGTGCCCCTGTACTATAAATATTTTAAAGCAAAAATATGATTTATACATATCATCTTATTAAGTTTGCATATCTGAATGTTACTAGAGAGAAAGAACTTGAATAGGATAACTTGAATATTTTACTTATTTATTTATTTGAGAGAGAGAGAGAGAGAGCATGAGCAGGGGGAAGAGTAGAGGAGGAGGGAGAGGGTGAGGGAAAGGACCTCCAGCAGACTCCATGTTTAACACAGAGCCTAAGCTCCTGAGATCATGACCTGAGCTAAGATCAAGAGTCGAATGCTTAACCTACTGTACCACCCAGGCACCCCTTGAATAGGATAACTTGAACTAAAAATCTCAGCCCTGTCCAATATAAGCTCATTTGTAAAGTAAGTATTTACATGCCTACTTCTTGAAGTTGATATGAAGATTCAATGAGATAAAGGAGTCACCTACACAGATCATATTCAATAAATATTCATTCAACATCTGCATGATGCCAGGTGTTAAGTTCTTTCTATACCATAAAGTGTCCTATAAATACAAATTAATTTAACTCTTAATCTGATATAGAAGAGCTATCTTGTAGCCATGAAAGCATTCCTCTTTGTATAGAATGACCAGACTGTATGAGGAAGACCAGACTAGAGGAAGTATAACTAGCTCTTCTTAGTGTTCTTCATTTGGTTCACTTACTGTAAAACAACAGCATCATCATAAATATCCAGTTTATACTCTCTGGTAATGAAATTTAGCAACACAATATGTTTTAAAAAAAGTTGCTGGGAACTTATTTTTATATATGAGAGTGACAAAAGTAAAGAAGAAGTATAAAAATAATCCAATATAGACTGTTCTTAAAAATGCCACAACTAATAAGTGAAAATACATCAATTATATTGAGTCCCCAGTACTTAAAAATTTTTGAAGTAAAATTCAAATGTAAATTTTATAATTAATATTTGAATAAATATTCAAGAAACTTTGGTTAAGGGAAGAATATTGTACTGAGGCTTGAGATTTAAACCTATTTCTGCCATTAACTGGCTATTGACCTTTAATAATTTAATTCTCTGAGGTCTTATTTCTAGTTCTATGGTTCAGTTAACATATTTTTATGACATATTAATTTATAAACAATATATTTAATACTCCTAAACTTGCTAATTCAATACAGGTGAAAAAATGCACTAAACTCAGTGCTACTGTGGGGAGAGAATGGAATAAAGATCTAGTTCTGCCTTCAATGAGGTAGAAGGAGGAAAATGTCAGTGCCAGTAAGCATTAAATAAATTCTGTAACTGAGACTAATAAAGTACTTAATGAAACTGCCAGAAGGAGCATTTTTTTTTTCCTACTTGAGGAAGGAAATGACATTGCAAAGGAGATAGGTTTTATAGATCAGGAGTTCTAGCTGAAAATTGTCTTATAGAGAAATCTTGCATTTAAAAAAACATTTCCTCAAAACTATTTGCAGCTTTTTTGTGTGTGGGGGGGGATGAAAAGAAAATATTAACTTGGAAATGTTCAATATCTGGTAAAAGTGAATATTTGTTTTTTCTCTTAATAGATTTTGATTTAATGCCTGACAAGTCCATTAGTTCATTAAAATAGTTTTTTTAGAGTTAACACCAAAATGGAGGCTTCTGCTTTTCCTAGTCACTATTTCATCAAGGATTCTAGCTCTGCACTTCAAATATAGGGGAAAACACAGTTTGTGCACAGCTGCCCGAGGCCCCTTACTTGACTAACTTGGTGATATACCAAGGCCTGCAATAATAATAATAAAATTTTTTTAAATGCTCAAATGTTTCTGTGCCTCAGTGATAAGACTCTAAGTATAAGTGATAACCACTAGTATCAAGGGTTCTATATTCAAGTATGTGATGAAATTTCAACGTTTGGAAACTTTTTAAATTCCAGAAGGGAAGATGATCCTTTTTTTTAATTGAGGTATATTTAAGATACAATATTATATTAGTTTCAGGTGTACAACATGCTGACTTGACAATTCTATATACTACTCAGTGCTGACCATGGTAAGTGTTGTCACCATTCTTTCAACATACAACATTATTACAATATTCTTTTTTTTTTTTTTTAAAGATTTTATTTATTTATTTGATAGACAGAAATCACAAGTAGGCAGAGAGGCAGAGAGAGAGAGGAGGAAGCAGGCTGTCCGCAGAGCAGAGAGCCCGATGCGGGGCTCGATCCCACGACCCTGGGATCATGACCTGAGCCGAAGGCAGCGGCTTTAACCCACTGAGCCACCCAGGTGCCCCTTATTACAATATTCTTGATTATATTCCCTATGCTGTACTTTTCATCTCCGTGAACTTATTTTATAACTGAAAGTTTGTACCTCTTAATTCCCTTTATCTGTTTTTCTCATGCCCTTACCCAGGTTATCCTTGAACTATAGCTTTTCCTTAGGACCCCACTTATATGGGTCAAGTATATGATGTGATTGTATGATACATATATTTATAAATTAATCTCTTGGAGTTGCAACTCAACTTTGTTAGCTTATTACCGGTGTTTCTAAAATCACAGATGTATTTATTCTATATTTGGATTACATTATAATTGTACCAGAATAGCTACCTACTTAAAAGAAATATGTGAAGTACCCTTGTATAGGGGGAAAAATAATATCTAATTTAATTTTGAATAAGTGCATACTTTATACATTATTTTGTGCTTAAAACAAAGGCAAACTGACATGATCATCAAATTTTGGGGTCTTGTAAAGCCCTGATAACAGCTTTCCTATTTTGAATATATGACAGCTGGGCAAAAGTGGTGGTGAGGGGGGTTATTGGTGTGTGTGTGTTTTGGAGGGGGCCTCATAGATCACAGCCTTCCCTCTCCCTCCCTCTGGGAAAGAACAAACAGGTATTGCCAGCTTATCTTGTCTCCACCTACTATCCTCCAAAAAGGGAAGAGTACAATTTTCTTGAGTGAAGCTGTCATAAAGACTGACTGCCTTCCCCTGGGGGGAAATGTGACGGGAGCCGCTAGGAAGAGGCCCTGGCAAAGAGGGAACTAGATCACAGAAAAGAGTGAGTCCTTTTGCGATAAGAATGTGAGAGGTACTTGGGCATTTCAAAGTGTTAAACAGAGAGAGACAGGATTACAACTAGCATTATTGCAAACCACACCCTGGATTGCTTAATGTTTTCACAATAAGCTGCTCCTGATTAAAGTTTATGTTTAGGCCCATGCTGTACTAAATCACAAGGACTATGGAAACAAGTTTTATATATCAAATATATATATTATATATATGCAATATGTATGTGTATATATATTATATATGTAAGATATATTTCCATTTAATAAAGGAAGAAAAGTCCTTCAAGATGCATGACACACAGTAGGCACTCTATAAATGTTAGCAATTAGTGAGGAATCTTCAGGAAGACAGGTTTATGTATAGCAAGGTATTTGCAGAAAGAATATCTTTGAAAAAGGATTATTTCATTTACATTACAGCAACACTACAAATTCTTTGTATTCTTCTAATTTGTTTAATTTCCTATTATTTCAAGTAGTATTCTGTATAATAATATTCCAGCCCATGAAATAATTTGGGCAAACTCATGCAATTTGCTAACTTAAAATTTGACCTAAAGCAAACTCTTATGTATATTTTCATTCTTTAAAAAAAAAAAAAATTAGGGGCGCCTGGGTGGCTTAGTCGTTAAGTGTCTGCCATCAGCTCAGGTCATGATCCCAGGGTATTGGGATCGAGCCCTACATCAGGCTCCCTGCTCAGTGGAAGCCTACTTCTGCCTCTCTCATTCGCTGTGTTTCTCTCTGTCAAATAAATAAATAAATAAATAAATAAATAAATAAACCATAATTATCAATTACTATTTTCTGCAGAATGTATTCCCTTCCTATGAAAGACCTAAATTACTAAAATTATAAAAATTACTACAGATATAGCACATTTGTAGAATTCAGTACTGCAGAAAATGTGGAGAAATTTGCACACTGATGGGAATATAAATTAAAGGATGTGAATAATACATAACAAAAACTTTAAAATGGTACAAATCATTTGGCATAACCAATTAAATTCTAGAAATTTATCCTAAGGAAATAATTAAGCATGTACTTAGAGATTCACCTACAAGATGTATTTATTGAAGGGCCAAAGTGACGCCATTCAAGGCGGCAGCCCTTTTGCTGTTTACATTAAGCTGAAGACATTCCAAAGCGGTTCCCACATATGCAAATAAAGGATGGGATAAGAACCAATAGAAATGGTTACTACATATGCAAATAAGGAATCGGACATGAACCAATAGAGGGTGATTCTCCATATGTAAACAAGGGACCAAGTGCGAGCCAATCGGGGTTATTGCCCTATATGCTAACAAAGGATAGAAAAACAACCAGTAAGGAAAACTCCCTGTCAGCAGTTTTTCCTAACTGACCAACCCTTCTCAGACAACACAGCTTAAGTCACCTCAGACACCAGTCATTTTCAAGGTCACCTACACATGTAACTATGTGACTATGTACTTTTTGCGTGTAAAATTGCCTATATAACCTCTGTAAAATTCCAGCAGGCGCCTCCTCCTGAACTCTGCTGCGTGGGTGTGTAGGACGAGGTCCGAGTTGCAGCCCGCCCCCCTGAATAAAGCCTTGCTTTTGCATTTCGGAAAGTCTGGCTCTCGGTGGTCTTTTTGGTGGTGGTCTTATGATCTGGGCATAACATTTATTACTTACAAGAATGACAAGAAACAACAGGTTAATAAATATGCCAAAAATATATGTATTATACAACAGAATTCAGCCACTAAAAAGTATATTATAGGTAATTTTGGTATTTTTTAGTGTGTAAATAACCCATGAATAATTTCCATATAAATGTTGAAATGGTAAATAAATAGAGTAAAAGTTAAAAGCTCAACTTACTATTTTCTTTTCTTTTTTTTTTTTTAAGATTTTATTTATTTATCTGACAGAGATTACAAGTAGGCAAGAGAGGCAGGCAGGGAGAGAGAGGAAGAAGCAGGCTCTCCGTGGAGCAGAGAGCCCGATGTGGGGCTCCATCCCAGGACCCTGGGATCATGACCTGAGCCGAAAGCAGAGGCTTTAACCCATTGAGTCACCCAGGCGCCCCTCAACTTACTATTTTCAATAATGGTGTTCTGGGAAATTATGACCAACCTTCCCACTAGGGACATCTATGAAGCCTACAAAAAAAAATTTTTTTTAAATACCTTCAAAGTATGAAAACCTTAACAAGATGGTAAGAATTTATGGAACCAGTTTCTACTATAGTTCCTAATAAAGAAAGCCAAAAGACAGTGGAATAAAAATCTCAATGTGCTGGCAGAAAATAATTTCCCAACCTTGAGTTCCATACTGAAAAAACATTTTCTAGAATAGAGGCAAGGAAAAAAAAAAAAAGACAATTTCAAGAGAAATTATAAAAATTTGCTTTTGGCAGAAGGAAAATGATCTCAGATGGAAATCAGGAATCTAAGAATAGGAAAGAACAAAACAATGATGGTAAATATGTTGACATGTATAAATCAATATGAACTGTATGTAAAAATAGTAATGCTCTGAAGTCTCTTAAAAACAAACTGAAGGGACGCCTGGGTGGCTCAGTTGGTTAAGCAGCTGCCTTCGGCTCGGGTCATGATCCCAGCGTCCTGGGATCGAGTCCCGCGTCGGGCTCCTTGCTTGGCAGGGAGCCTGCTTCTCCCTCTGCCTCTGCCTGCCACTCTGTCTGCCTGTGCTCACTCTCTCTCTAACAAATAAATAAAATCTTTAAAAAAAAAAACAAAAACAAAAACAAAAACCTGAAATCAATAAAAAATGACAAGGACTTGAGAGGGGAGTAGGAGGGAACTATTGTAAGGAATTTGTCCAAAAATAGGGTAAAAGTATTATTTAACATTAAGTTTATTTTAGAAGATTGATTTATTTACTTTAGAGTGGGGGGAAGGGCAGAGGGAGAGGGAGAGAACCCCAAGCTTTCTTTGTACTGAAATGGAGCCCAACACGACGGACCTCGAGCTCACCCTGAGATCATGACCCCAGCCTAATCAACTGCACCACTCAGACGTACCCTTAATATTAAACTTTATAAGTTAGGAATGCATGTAGAAATTTCTAGACTATAAATTAAAAAACCAAGAACTGTGTATATAACTTCCTCCAAAAGAAGAAATTTAAGATATTAAAAATGTATTTAAAAAGAAGGAAGATAGGGCGCCTGGGTGGTTCAGTGGGTTAAGCTTCTGCCTTCAACTTAGGTCATGATCTCAGGTTCCTGGGATCGAGCCCCACATGGCATCCGGCTTTATGCTCAGCAGGGAGCCTGCTCCCCACCCCGCCCCACCCTGCCTGCCTCTGCCTACTTGTGATCTTTGTCTGTCAAATAAATAAATAAAACCTTTAAAAAAAAGAAGAAGAAAAAAAAAGAAGAAGAAGAAAGGTGAGAAAAGAAATAGAAAAAGTGTGATAAATGGAAAGCACAAAATAGGTTAGCAGACTTAAAGCCACATATGTACTTGACATTAAATGAAGAGGACTGAATGTTCCTTAAAAGACAAATATTGTCTGACTGCATAGTAAAAAAAAAAATACAAATACTAGATTATGTCATATGGAATTGTTAATAGCTGGTTATTTTCTGACCACAGGAATTACAGTTTCATTTGATTCAAACTAATAATGTTATTTGGAAGAGATACATATAAACCATTAGGACAGAGAAACATTTAAGTTAAAAAAAAATGGAAAAGAGCTGTGCAGACACTAAGATAAAGCTGATTTATCTATATTAATAGACAAGATGGAATGAAAACCAAAAAGCATTAGCAGAGACAAAGAGAGTCAAGAATGATTAAATTTCATTTCAGTGAGATATCACAGTTTATAATTTATAAGCGCTTAAATATAGTAGCCTCAAAATGTAGAAAACACAATGGACAGAAATACAAAATGGACAAATTAAATTATAATGGGATATTTTAGCATGAATTTCTCAGGGATTGAAAGACAAGCAAAGAAAAAATCAGTAAAGAAATCTTGCATTTATATCTTCAGATTTGAGTAACATAATTAGTAAACAGACTAAGGGATGGATATAGAACATTGCATCCAACAACTTCTATCTATATGAGCCCTAGGGGTACAAACCAAAGAAAAGATTAGTGAACTTGAAACAGAGCAATAGAAACTATCCAATTTAAAAAAACAAAACATTGGGGTGCCTGAGTGGCTTAGTGGGTTAACACCTCTGCCTTCAGCTCAGGTCATGATCCCAGGGTGCTGGGATCAAGCCCTGCATTGGGCTCTCTGTTCGGCAGGGAGCCTGCTTCCCCCTCTCTCTCTGCCTGCTTCTCTGCCTACTTGTGATCTCTGTCTGTCAAATAAATAAAAAAATCTTAAAGTAAATAACAATAAACAAAACAATACAAAACAAGGGACACCTGGGTGGCTCGTTGATTAAGCATCTGCCTTCCTCTGAGGTCACGATCTCAAGACCCTGGGGAGTCCCACATCAGGCCTCCTGCTCAGTGAGGAGCCTGCTTCTCCCTCTGTCTGCCTCTCCTCCTGCTTGTGCTCTGTGTTTCTTTGTCTCTCTGATGAATAAATAAATCTTAAAAAAAAAAAAGAAAACCCCAAAAAGATATTTACCAAGGAGTTAACAGATAACCAATAGGTAACAATTACTGCCTTTTAAAAAAAATTTTCTATATTGTCAAATTTTCACTAAATATTTGCTGAATGATTTTTAAGTAAAAACCATATTTTTCATTCACCAATTTCATTCACCAAAAACACAAAATAAGGGACAAATTATTCTAATATTTAAGTGAAACACTATCTTTCTAAGTGTGAGGCAGAGATAAGCCATATAAGAATCATCTCAGCTTTCTATTTTAAAAAGGTTATCAAAGCTTCATGCCAGACCTACAATCAGAATATTTGGGGGTTGTGCCTGGGAACCTACAGGTTAATATTTTGACATTCAAGTTAGAGAACCATGGAAATAGAAGGAAAGAGAAGATGGTTAAAAATAGGAATGCTAGCAATAATCTCAATGATTGATGGTTATAATAAATGCCATGTAGATCTCCTTCACTTTAATCCACTGATATGGCAAGATGAGTCAATTGTGGATATAGAATCTATTATTTTGCTGTCATATTCTCAGAGCATTAGAGGTTGGTTCTGTGGTTTCAGAAATAGAACCCCATAATGGAATTAATTTTGACATTCACAAATAGTGGTGATGTACTTAGCTTTAACTTATATACCTCTGAAGCCATGATTTCAAAGGGTTACTACTTCAAGCATAAAGAGTTAGACATTTGAATGATCAAGTCCTTAGCTGCAATTAATTTAGGTATACACTTGTGTATTCCTTCATCTTCCTAGCTAAAGACTAAATATTATGATTTGGAATATATTTTTGAGTGAATTGGAGGGGATGATATTTTTAACAGAGGCTCTAAATAATTAACACTAAAAAATAATGTTTCCAATTTCTGGAAAAAATAAAATAAATAAAGCTCAGTAGTTTGATAGGTGTCTATGAAGATTACTACGATTTCTTCCACCTCATACTAAGGAAACTTTGCCAAAGTCCAGATGAGGATTGCTTTTATTTTGTCAGAAATTTCTATAATTCAGGTGAATAGAGTCAGATAATCCCAAGTGTAGGAGACTGCATGGTGCACAATGCAGCTTTGTAGCGATACTGTGACGTTGTGCTTAAGAGTATTTGTTCTGGGAATGCAAACTACTACAGCCACTGTGGAAAACAGTATGGAGGGACGCCTGGGTGGCTTAGTTGGTTAAGCAGCTGCCTTCGGCTCAGGTCATGATCCCAGCGTCCTGGGATCGAGTCTCATATCGGGCTCCTTGCTCGGCGGGGAGCCTGCTTCTCCCTCTGCCTCTGCCTACCACTCC